>CM067218.1:78155511-78414176 GCA_034190945.1 Octodonta nipae | reverse complement strand
AATTTTGTTAAAACAGGTTTTGAATCACCTGTAGTAGTTACCACTCTCTGTATACCTAACTGCTTATATGTCAACCAATATAACATTTTTTGAAATATATTATCATAACCACATTACACCCTATATTTTAACTATCCTATCTTTGCAACTTATTATGACTACGCTATTTCACAATTTTTCGTCATATTTTGTCAAGACTTATTAAAATATAATTTCGCTCCAAACTTCATTTAAATCCACCTTCATTTACAACCCTCACTACATATACAACTATTTGTTTATATAAAACCAGTTTTTAAACCACGCATAAACTCCATCTTATATTTCAAACCCCTGTTTTAAACAACTTCTTCAACCCATTTCATAACTATAGTATCTTATAACACAATTCAAAGATCCTAACTGCTTACCTAACACATTTTTTTTTTTAAATTGTATTCACTGTATAAATATTCCACCCTTTTCAACCACTTGTATATGGAACTGTTTATGGCCCACTCAATATAATTTTTTGGACCACCCCGTATAACTAATTCCACTCCCCCCTTGTTTCCACCACATTGTTATATCCAGCTGCTTATAGGACACCAAATAATAACTTTTTTTAGATTTTTTTAAATCCATGTAATTCTAAACATTACTTTATAATATTTTTTAAACCCACCTGTATAGCTACATATTTCAACCATCCTATATATGCAACTATTTGTGGATATAAAACAAGTTTTGAAACCACAAATTAAACTATAATTTCCACTCCATCGTATATTTCAAACACCCTGTATAAACATTTCTTCAACCCATTTCATCACTATAGTATTTATGAACATAATTCAAAGATCCTAACTACGTACCTCACACATTTTTTAAAGATTTTTATTCACTATATAAATATTCTACCGTTTTTCAACCACTTGGTATATGGAACTGTTTATGCCCACTTAATATAACTTTTTTGGACCACCCCGTATAACTAATTCCACTCCCCCTTATTTCCACCACATTGTATATATCCAGCTGCGTATAGGACACCAAATATGACCCTGAAATATGGTGCGCAATAAAGTTATAGTTATACAGTGTCATTCAAACAACTAGAAAAAGTTGTAAATGAAGGGTGGTTTAAAAAGAAGTGTGGAGTGTCTTGAAAAAATATGACGAAAAATTGTAAATAGCGTAGTACATAATAAGTTGCAAAGATAGGATAGTTGAATTATAGGGTGTAAGTATTATGATAATTATTTTTAAAAATGTTATATTGTTGATCAATAAGCAGTAGCGTATACAGGGTAGTTGTAATACTATAAGGTGATTCAAAAACCTGTTTAACAAAATTGTCATATTCGGTACCAATAATCAGGTGCGGTATTGTAGAAATATATTTTGGCATTGATCGATTTTTAGTTTAGAGGGTGGTACAAAATATGTTATACTGGGTGGCCGATAAGTAGTTGCATATACCAGGTGGTTGAAATATTTTTTTTTTGTAGGATAGAACATGAGCTGTTGCATATATGCAATATCAGAAACATGGATCGAAGTAAAACTATAGTTCATGCAGTGTGATTAAAACAATGTTAGAAAAAGCTGCATATAAGGTGTGGTTGAAATACAATACAATATATAGCGAAGTCCATAAGCAGTTGCATATATAAGATAGTGAGTGGACCAGAGTTATAGTTAAGTGTTTAAAAATTTTATATTTGGTGGCCCCTAAGCAGATGCACATACACGGTGGTTGAAGTATTTTGTAGAGTAAAATTATGGTTATACATGGATGTTCAAAAATAAGTTGTAATGTTTGACAAATTGTCAGCGGTGTATACAGGATGGTTTTAATATAGATGGAAGTAGAGTTAGTTATACAAAGCGGTTAAAAATAATGTTGAATAAATTGTTATATAGGGCGGCCAATAAGCAGTTGCAGTTTGGGTGAGTGTTTAAATAAAATGTTGGTGCAAAACTGTGTTTTTATCTTTGTGACACACACCAAAGGTTCCACAGGCATTAGGATGGATCAAAAAAAGTTTGAAAAAAATTGTTATATAGGTAGACCATAAACAGATGCATTCTAATATGGAATATCTGAAATATGGGGAGAAGCAAGATTATAGTTTTAGAGTGTGTTTAACACAATGTTAGAAAAACTGCATATAAAGTTTGATTAAAATATAGAGTAGAGAAATTTTACTTTAAAAGGTGGTACTAAAAAATATCAAAAATAATTGTTATACAGCGTAACCATAAGCAGTTGCTTAGCTGAAATATAGGGTAGAGAAGAGTTATAGTCAGGTGTTTAAAATTTTTATTGAGTGACAAATAAACAGCAAGATGTACAGGATGTAAGTATATAGGGTAAAGTAGAGTTACAGTTATTCAGGTGATTTAAAAAATGTCGAATAAAATTGTTATATAGGGTGGCCCATAAGTACTTGCAGTTGGGGTAAAATATATTCGGGAATAGTGGATTTATAGTTAGTAGGGTGGTTCAAACAAGTTTAAAACATTTTATATAGAATAACCCATTTTTCATAAGTTATTTCTTTTTACGAAGGCTTGAACATTCCGTACGCTGATGAAAAGGCAGTACCGTCTAGTTATTAATATACATGTAGGTTCTTGAAGCTAAAAAAATGAAAAAGAAAAGAAATTAGAATTCATGTTGTTGATAATAGTTGCTAGCAAGCAAATAGATTTTTTTAGAAAGACAGCTTATGAGTTGAATATGAGAGTAGCTTTGTAGAGAAAGTAAACTACAATATACAGGTAAATAAAGGACTCTGAAACAAGCCTCAAAAGAGTGAAATAAGTTAATTGTTCATTATAAAGTAATAGACGTCAAGAATTAATTGTAAATAAAACACATTGTTACAAATTAGATTAAGATAGAGGTTAGGTATAATTTGTTTCAAAAAGGTTTCTTATTCGTTGTTTAATAGATGTATAAAGATAAAATATTCTAAATCAAATAAGGTTTTCAAAAATATATTATGTAAATAGCAAGGTGAAAATTAAATATTTTTGAATAATAAAAAAGAAATTTCTAGAAGTTTAAAAATCAACTAAATTTATCTACACTTTCATTTGTTTTCATTTTTACATAAATATAATCGAATGAAGACAAAAACTCTCTTTTTCCTGTGTTAATTTTTGGTGTTGCCAGGGTAACCTAAAATAAAAGTGAAAGGCGTTGTTTGAATTGAAATAACAAGTTAGTGTTCTCAGTTCTGCATAGAAAGCAAAAGAAGAATCAACTGTCAAACTTAATATAATAAAGAGTACACTGAAAAACTATATAATGTGTACCGGTAACTAAATAAATGACACTGAAGGAAAAAGTTATTGTGAAAATAAAATATTCAACTGGAATAATTGTTAAATATAACCAAGAACATAAACTGTAAAGCAGCTAAATTAATTTTCTGAAACCACGGCGAAACCCTGAGAATGTTTGAAGATGAAGATTGGTGCTGGTGTCAGAAAAAATGAAGAGGATCAGGAAAATACATATATGCAATAGAAAACGTTAATGAAGGTATTTATATATAAATTTCTGAATGTTATAAAAAAAATTATTTTGTTGTTTAGTAATTTAAAAGGGGTGTGAAAGTCTTTTGATAACAGTAATGAAACATTATCAAAAGAACTTGTCATTGCAATGAACATTAGGTAGTTGAATTTATATTAATATTTATAAAATGATAGTATTTGTTCTGTGCAATCATTGTCAAGTGTTCAAGTAAAAATTATTAATAAAGTTAAAATTGTTAAAGAAAGAACCTAGTCTTACATCATTGAATCTATTAGATAATTGATACTCATATAAAGAATTTCATTCAAATAATAATTATAAGATAATAACTATTGAGAGTTTAAACTTAAAAGATTTAGATGGATAAACAGTAATTGAAATAATAATAAATATTTAGGAAGCAATCCAAAGAAGACAAAGTAACAAAATAGTTATTACATAAAAATCATAGAATTTATTTTAAAAAATTATTCAAATTTAAGTTAAAGTTACCAGTACAAAAGGCTTAGTCCAAAGGGAGGCCAAGTAGTTAAATTAAAATAAAAATTAAATTATTAATACACTAATTAATAAATTAAAATATAATTACTCATAATATATAAATATATTATATATATATATATTCCTAAACCAGGAATATTTGTACAGATCAGCAACTTCTATAAAAATTGTAGCGAAATCCTCATCCCGAATTCCTGTCGAACGGAACAAATTAGTCATGGATAGCTTGAAAGAAATCCTAGGAGCCGCGCTGGTGGAGCCCATACATTTAGCTCATGACTACTTGGTTGGACGGGACGTAGTTAAAACCGGACGAGACATACCAGTTAGTGTCATGAATATTTCCAACAACGACATCCGAATTGTCAATGGTCAAGAAATAGCTTGTTTCGAGCCAGTAGACACCATCATCAATAGTGAAGAAACTTACCATCGGCAAAGGAGACAGGTTTAGGTAACGTGTTTCTAAAACAGTTTTACGACACACCAAAACCAGAGGAATATTACTGGCAAATTTTAAATAGTCAAGGTAGTACTACCGGTCGTACAAACATCATTCAACACAGAATAGATACCGGAAAGGCTCAACCCACAAGGATACCACCTAGGTGACTAACTGACTACCATTGGGGCAACAATAGGCAGTTGAGGAAAATATCGAAATGTTACAAAAAGGAGTTATTGAGCCATCCATCAGTCCAAGGTCTGCACCCGTTGTTTTAGTCAAAATATTCCCGTTGGTTCTCTACACTACACTTAAAGAGTGGATATTGGCAGATTAGTCTATGTGAATACGATAGAGAAAAGACAGGGTTTTCCACAAGTAAAGGGCACGTTAAGTTCACGGTCATGCCGTTTGAGTTATGTAACGGTCCCGTTACGTTCGAAAGATTAATGGAGTATGTACTGAGTGACTTGACATGGGTCACAGATTCGATGACCATCTGAAGAACCTCGTCAAAGTATTTTCCATGTTCCATGCTACAAATAGAGGAAGAGTTTTTAGTCCACGTCGTTTCTTAGTCAGGAATCCGGACAAACAAAGAGCAGAAAGAAGCCATTAGTAACTAGCCGGCCCGAGAGACAAGCAGAAACTGCCAAGTTTTTGGGGCCCTGTTCGTACTATAGGCGATTTGTTGAGGGAAAAGAGATCTTCCGTTGGAATCAGGATTGTGTAACATCGTTCAGACGACTAACGGCGGCACTATGTTCCAGCCCCACACAGTACAAGTTGACCTTAGATACCGACGCCAGCAACACAGGCTTGGGGCCGTCTTATTCCAAGTACAAGATGGTGAAGAGAGAGTATCGAGTACTATAGCCGTTATTTCTCGAAACCGGAAAGGAATTATTCTTGATTATTTTTAGTTTTCTTGGGAATAACACCACAATTGAGATAAAAAGCTGTATATTGAACGAAAGAAACAAAACCAAACGTTTCAAAGTCGATTCTGACTTCGTTGTCATTGGCTTTATATGTATTGAAAATGTAAATGCAAAATGCAAGTGACATTTAAGTTCTTATGTCAACTTGCACCGTTTCTTTGGATTGTTTCGCTATAGATGCAATTAACTATTTTTCAGAATAATTTTAGATACTTGTGTGTTTAATGTCTCTATAGACTGTTCTTATTCACTACTTAGTTGATTCAGTTGCGATAGAGTTATGCTTGTATACATTAAAAATGTTCATCATAGATATAATTTAACGTCTATTTTGGAAATCTTATTGGCCTATCATCCTGTGGCTTCGCTATCGATAACGTTGCGTTGCATTGCAAGTTATACATGTGTGCTGTCGACTTATCTGGGTATTGGCCGCAGTGAATGCGGACTCGAACTCTGGGATGGTTTTCTTGAAGTGAGCTTCGCATGCCTTACATTTTCCAGTAGATTCTTTAGCTTCATATCACTCGCCGTTTGATTTGCTTAACATTTAATGGTTGTTGCACCTGATTACTGTTATTGTTAAATGCCACTTGGAAATGAGCCCATATTTGCTTCAGCTCGGCTCATTGTGTTTTTCCCTATTGACGTAGTGCTTGTTGATGGCATCCATTAGTTTTGTTGGTGCTTTGACATCTGTTATACGCATTTTTTCAGGACTGATATTTCGTTCAGCGGTAAAGGAAAATTGTATTTTCATAAATGCAAGGTTATCTGACAACACTGACTATTGAGCGGTGCTACGCCCGAACTTAGCTATTAGTGAAGGGTTGGATGTATGAAAACTAAATTTTATGTATTACGTATTAAATGTATTTATAATAACAATTACTTGAATGTCGTTCGATGTGTTACCAGGTTCCCTGAATGCGATGAGAAGTTGCAGCCATTCGACCAATTCATTAGGGTGATTCCAGTAGACGTCCTTCATTGGCTTTGTGTTATAACTTAAATGCAGGCCTGAACCGAAATGTTCTTTTTACTGGGTAGAGAAAACATGGGCTTTATGACTTCGGTATATGTAAATTCGTCCTGCTAAATTCTTGTGTGCCCACGTCATTGTCACAATTCTGCTGTATACGTATAAATCATCTGGGGCGAAATTGAGTTACTTGTAGAAAATTAAATGATGGGGTGACTTGAAACTCCAACCCGGCAACGATATATGACCTTAATGTTGATTTCCTTTTGTCCGAGATACCACTTCGAATATTTGTTTTGGTTCCTCGAATATGAATTTTTCAGCACTATCAGCAGCAGATGGCAGACACCAATTACTACCTGTTTAATTATTTCGTGTTTAGTTACTGAGTTACTGATGTTGGTATTTTAGTAACAGCTTTTGTCGTGGTTGAAGCTGAAACGGTGTTAATACTGGCGCGAAGAGTTTATTGAGCCTCTAATCGGTAAACCCACAGGTTGAGATATTTCTTGCGAAGAGAGTAATTTTCCGTGTCGGCTTGTCCGCAATAAAGTTGTCACTTTAGACATCTTGTTACTAGAGTTGCATCTTACGACAGACCGATGTCCATCTTATTGTTTTTGTATATTAAATATACACTACCGCTTACTTTCAATAAGTACCATGCTAAGTGCCGAAGGAAGTAGTTTACAGAATAACGTAATCTACATGTCACCTTTTGAGGTACAACTACCCGGTTATCAGTTTTGCGGACCCGATAAGAAACTTCACGACCGCTTCTCCAAAGAACAGCAGTGAGGCAAAAAGGCAGACGTTGCTTCCATGTACACGACTACAGCAAAAAAAGTAAGTTGAGACTTGACATGAAGAGGAAAAAGCGACTTGGAAAATAATGTTTCCAACATGTGCCTCTGCCAACCAATGAAGCTATTTCTGGAAAGAGTGTAGATTGTGATTTGCGTGAAACGCTACCCCTATATTTTGATTGTCTTGGTAGATAAACCATCCCGAGAATTAGCCGAGTTAGTTAGTTTTTTCTATAATAAAAACTAATAATATTTTGCACATTGTTTTTTATTTTGCTACACCAGTAGACAGCAAGCAAATACATTGTTCAGTTATGAGCATCACATTGAAAAGTCGCAGTCCAATACCATCGATCGATTTTCAACCGCCTGTACCATTGGATACCAACTACAAAAACATCCGAAATATTGAAAGAAACAAGATTTACCTGTTTGATAACCAATAGAAACAAATAACTATAGAATACCGAAGGATTTAGAGGAGATTGATGATATTGAAGCTCACATTCGCAACTGACGCTGACAAAATTTTCAACAACAACACATGCAAGTAGTGAGATTTATGGCTTCTCCATACGACTATTGCTCCCAACTTTACAGATTAGATCTATCTGTTAATATTATAAAAGTGCGCAGCATTCATCTCGCGATCTTTCTACAACTCGCACACAATCTATGGATTGAGCGGTTGCAAGAATTCGACTTCCAGACTGAATATCGAGCTGGAACAAGCCATAAGAATGCTGATGTCCTATCGAGGAGACCATGTCCTGATGATTGCAAACATTGTCAGCGAGCAGAAGAAAAGGGGCTGTTCTCTGCAGAACTACCGCCATCGATGACCATTGGCAATCTGCGGAGATCCAAAAAGACCAGAAATTAGATCCAGATTTGAAAGAAGTTATCCCGTGGAAGGAAGAAGACCGCAAAACTGCGTGGCAAGAGATATTCCGATACTCACCAACCATAAAGTCGTACTGGGCTCAGTGGAACTCTCTCATCCTGGAGAATGGACTTCTAAAGCGCGTCCTTGAAACCCCAGAGGAAGGCAAGGACAGAAAGCAGATTGTAGTCCCTAAAAATAGAAGACCAGAGGTTTTGCGAGAACTACATGACGGTACAACCGGAGGATATCTGGGAGTGACCAATACCTTGGGGAAGTTGCGAGAACGCTTCTATTGGGTAAACTGCCAAGTAGACGTTAAGGAGTGGTACCGGAAATGTACGGTTTGTGCAGCCAGTAATGGCCTCAGAAGCGACCAAAAGCTCCAATGAACCAATATAACGTAGTCCATTCGAAAGAGTAGCCATTGATGTTGCCGGTACATTTCCTGAATCCGACTCTGGAAATAAATACATTGTGGTGGTGATGGACTATTTTAGTAAATGGGCCGAAGCGTATGCCTTACCAAATCAAGAAGCCTTGACCGTTGCTGATGTCCTTGTTAAGGAATGGATCAGTCGTTTTGGTGTTCCCTTGGAGTTGCACTCAGACCAAGGTAGAAATTTCGAGTCTACTCTTTTCCAAGATGTCTGCAAACTTCTGAAGATCAATAAGACACGGACGACAGCATTACACCCTCAATCAGATGGGATGGTACAACGGATGAATAGGACTATTAACCGCCATTTGTCAAAAGTAGTCTCCGACCACCAAAGAGAATGGGACCATACCTTCACTTGTTTTTAATGGCATATCGTTCATCTGTGCACGAGTCCCCGGCAAGCGTTATTATGGACGAGAGTTACGACTACCATGCGATTTGAAGTTTGGATCTCCCCCAGGAGAAGAGGCTACCAAGTTTTGTTGGTTGTATAACCCGCAACGTCGTCGTGATTATTCGCCCAAGCTACAAAGATCTTGGGAGGGGCCATACCAAATCGTGAAGAAAATCAACGATGTTGTCTATAGAATAAGGAAGCTGCCTCGACGAAAGCAAAAAGGTACTTTTCAACAGGTTAGTCCCTTATGCCGGAATTTATGACGGCGAAGTTGACAAAGGCCAAGTCCGCAGCATCCAGCCACCTGATGATTAGATGACCTTCGAACAGTTTATGGCATTGTATTCTAATGGGTAGAAAGTGCAGCACGACGTGACCACAGAGGAACCCCGAGACCTGAGGTGCCCTTAGAATATGCCCTAGCTCATTGTGTGGCTCGAGGTCTCCGGATGTCCAGAGGAATAGCCGAGGTGTTTGCCAAGGACTACGGCCAGTTCCAGAAGCTACGGGAGCAAGATCCAGTGGTAGGGAAGGTCCTTCATCTCGAAGATAAACAACCAGTGGGTACCATAGACATCTTTTATTTGGTAACGAAAACATTCTCGCAAGACAAGCCAACATATAGCGATCTTTGGAAGACTCTGGTAGAATTGAGAAATGTGATGATGGAGAAGAATTTGATGACATTGGCGATCCCAAAGATAGCCTGCGGGTTGGATGGACTGAATTGGAGGTGGTGAGAAGATGATGGAAACAATCTTTCGATTCAGTGGCATCAACATGCTGGTATGCTGTCTCAATACTCGCAGCCTAGATTCGAAGACCGTTGACTGTTACTTCCACCAAACTTCCCGTTGTCGAAATGGAGACTCCTGCAAATATCGTCACACCAGGAAGGATTCTGGGATATTCCGGGACGAAATGGTCTTAAGGAGGGGGCAATATTACGAGAATTCATCCGACAGCTGGTGCAATCGGCCATCAACCAATTCGTGGAAGGGACATTATTCCGATAATCCGAAATGTTTGTCTCTCAACAGGCGGACCGCTGCCGTTACTGGAAATTCCCTTAAAGCTTCCAGAACATGAAAGAGTTTCCCGATGGTTCGTGGACGTACCAGACAATTCCAAGATACATATATAAATAAGAAGAGCTGGCGGTAGGAGGCATTCCGTTTTCGTCGGTCGTATTGTACAGTTGAGATAAAATGTAAATAGTAGTTTCTCTGAATATAAATTGTGTTAAAATAGTGGAAATAAATTAGAGTGAGTTGGACTGTTTTTAAATAAATCCAAGAACTGAACAGAACCCGTGTGTGTGAAAATAAAAACATTACAATATACTCTCCCTCCTGCAGCGACTGACTGGATAAATAACCTATCTGTTAGTTTGTAATTACTATATGTTACTTGTTATTTACAAATGCTCTGTTTCTGTTTTTACTCTGTACTATTCTTGTTCTTGTGTATTGTGGTGTTTAAATGTAACTTCTTATTTTTATATTATAAGATCAGTTCATGTATACTATTGCCATACGCTAAATAAATAAATACAGCCAAGTACTATCGGCAACAAGAAACCCAAAAAAGAACTAATAATAGTAAAATTAAAGAATTCAGCACACAGAAATGAAGTCACAAAAACAACAATTGAAGAGAGGTACAAGTGTACGATACCATTAAAAGCTCGTTAGGTCAAAACTATGAAGTAAAGATCGCTGAAAAAAAACACGCAGCTGCCCCTCTGAAACCTGCCGTGAGCCATTAAAGCTTCCCATAAGATTGCTAACTTACCCACACCCCACTGGAGCAAAAAAATTCGGATTTATTTCTAGGAATTTTTTTTCCGATTTGCCCCTCTCTGGGACAATTTTTTTTTTTAATTTTGCCTCTCCCTAAACTAAAATCTGGGTATG
Organism: Octodonta nipae; assembly: GCA_034190945.1. NCBI lineage: Eukaryota > Metazoa > Arthropoda > Insecta > Coleoptera > Chrysomelidae > Octodonta > Octodonta nipae. Next base: position 78,403,331 of record CM067218.1, on the reverse strand, counting down.
GCCTTGAAGATAGTCTATAAATATAAAAATAAAAATAATCTTATAAAGGTTATAAATCAGATGCATGCAAAAACTTACGAGTGTCTAGAAAAGAAAGACAAACTTCATGTTGATTGCAATCTTATTCGTACAGCGATAGTTTTAAGTATCAAACTGTGTTTTAACTGTTGAAAATGAAGGCATTCCGTCAAAGATTACAGGAAAAAATAACCAACAATTCAGAAAAGGGCTGGGATCACAAGGAGAAAGAGTGCAAATCAGTGTGTTGTATAAACTGTAAGAATGCATCAGAAATTTTAAAAATACCATCAATAAACTCACACACAAAGCTCACGACCCAAATTGTGAAGCTTACAAAAAATATGGAACGAGTTTAAGAAATCCGAGGAAAAATCTGATCTACGAATTGAATACAATAGTACTGGACTTAAATATCCAAGAAATGAGTACACATAACAATGAACTGAAATGATTTATTTACAAAACAAGCTAACAATTGTATATCTATCTGAAGGTCATGTAACAGAAGACCTTATCAGAAACAAAATGAATATTCTAGGTTAAAGAACAGTATGTTGTTTTTCATCAATTGTACATAAATGCGGGTCAATGCTATACATTAAACTACGACACAAATATAAAGGTGTTGTGAAAACTTGAATTAGTAAGAACTTGTGGTATTCTATATATAATTCACCGAATGCTGGTAATGAAGAATTTCTAAATATATTTGATGACTTTTTGAAGCTAAAATTTAGATAGCACATTCATAGAAACAGTAAACCAACACTGACCTAAAAACATTATTTGTGCCAGTAAATGAAATGAGCTAAGTAATAAACATGGTGTATACCAACTTGACTCACATACTCGCATAACGAATCATTCTTCTGCAAAAATTCATCTAATACTCATTAATAATAAAAAACATAACCACTAAGTATTTAGAACGCGAAGAGTAACTATCATTGAATTACATCTCGCTGACAATAACACTTAGCAGGTTAAAGTTAAAGAATACGGAATGTACAAAAACATTGATACAATTGCATATAAGTTAATATTAATGGACAAATAATAACTAATGAATTAGTGCAAAACTTAATTTCTGTACAAGATGAATTTACTCCAATACAAAAAACTATATAATGAAATGTAGGAACAGATACAACTTAGAGATCAGCTATACCAAAGAGCAGAAACTACTAAGATAGAACAAGACATATTGAACTTCGAATTACAAGAAACTGAATTTTGACACATATTAGAAATGCCAAATCAGAATACTTTAATAGAAAATAAAAAATGCAAAAAACCACGCCACATTAATGTGAAAAACATTAAAAAATGGTTATACTAGAAAATGAACACAATGAAATTAGTTTTGGAAACACAGTAATATTAGAAAATCAAATATAAGGAAATTCTAATGACTTTTTCTTAGATGGCATTAGTGAAATTGCAGAGAATATAATACCAACACAATCATTAGAAGACATTGTAAAACAATAGAAATTCAAGAATTAAGAGAAGTTCTAAAGATAATTGAAAATAAAGAAAGTAATACATATGATGTAACAAACTACTCAAATATGCCTTTGAAATAATAGTAAACATATTATTGAATTTAATCAACTAAAGCTTGGGGCAAGGAAAACTTTCAAACGAATGGAAAAAACTACAATTAATAAAAAAATAGGTATCTACCATAAAATGTAAAAATATCAGACCCATCAATATAATACCACCAGATGAAACATTGTATGACCTAATAATAGCGTACCTAAAAGAAAATATCAGGCTCGTTTTTGGAACAAAACTCCTAGGAAAGTGACTTGCAAATTCTTCTATTTGACTGAAAATCTGCACTGGAAAACAGACAAATTATATCTGCAGTTCGAGTATTCGGGTATTCGAGATAATTAATCGAGACTTACTCCTTCTAAAGTTAAAAAAAATCTTGTATCGGACAAGTTATGTTGAATTGTGTCAAGGAATGTTTATTTGTTCGCAAACAAGTTTCGAAATATCTCGGAACGTCGAGCTAAATTATGTCAGAGTATGGTGTATCACAAGGAACAGTACTTGGTCCCTTACTTTCTTATTATTTATAAATGACATGGCAAAATATAACAAGGTAAAATTACAAGGTATATAATAGAGTACTACTGAAATAATATATGTGATGAATAAGGGACTCAATAACCTATCTCAGTAGTTGAACAACAATTATCCCCATTTAAATATAAGTAAAAAATCAAACCAACGTTTATTAAAAATAAGAAAAAACTAGTTGATAATTCAAATTTTAGCAAATATCATAAAAGAAAAATATGAAATTGTACATTCTTTTAAATATCTTGGTTGTATAACAGATGAACATTTAACATTTTTGAACATTGTAAATACATTAAGAATAAAACGTCGAAAAAAATAATAGCTATTCCAAATAAATAATACTGTCATTAATAATTTACAGAAAATACAAAATAAAACATTAAAAATTATATAGGCTGTAGTAGATGCACTAGAAGAACCGATATGCTAAGTTGTTTAAGAATACTAAGTGTATAATAAACTCTTAATGCTGTGGTATTTATACACAAAATGATTAATAAACTAACTCCTCAGCACCTCTTAAAAATTACAGGTTTATTAATGATATACACATATAGTATTGCAATATACTTCGTGGGTTCAATTGAAAATTATAACAACTAATATCCACTTTCACTATTCTAGAACTTTATTTACATTCAAACAGCTGATTAAAATATGACAATAACAATCCATATAAGCTAGTCGTCGCGGTATCACTGCCTGGCGATCGTGGCATGGTTGTTTTATATCACCAGCGTCGAATTCTCCAGTAGAAGTCATCATCGTTCCTTCCGCTGCCGAGTCTTTTCGAGAATCCTATTTTTTATATTGAAGCGTTTGTTGTCGTGCTGAAATGACACAGGGTCGGCTTTGGGTAAATTACGTAACACTGCCCCCCCTTTAATTCTGATCGTCCCGATCAGAAACATCCCCTCCATGGTAGGGAGCGAGTCGATCTAAATGAACCACCTTCAATTTAGCCTTGGGGTTTCGACGGATCCGGTAGACGACGTCATTAAGCCTCTTGACCACCTCGTATGGACCATCCCAGGCGGGTGTAAGCTTTGGGGATTTACCCTTGCTCCGCTGGGGGTTGTACAACCAGACTTTGTCCCTCTCCTGGAACCCTGGAACTCCTGGAACTCTCCGGTCACTGGTGGCCAACATCTGCATTCGGGCTAATTTGTGTATTGCCAGCATGTTATGTCGGAGCTGGTCGGCATAATCGTCGATGTCTTGGGGAGGTTCTTCGGGGGAGCCAAATGCCAAGTCGCATGGTAATCGCAGCTCTTTTCCGAATAGGAACCTGGCTGGGGTCAGGCCTGTACTATTATGTACAGCAGAGCTATATGACAACAGCAATAGGGGAATATGCTCATCCCAATCACGCTGGTTATTGCTGACGACCTTGGATAGGTGTTGTTCCAAGGTCCTGTTGAATCTTTCCACCATTCCGTCTGACTGTGGGTGTAATGGTGTTGTTCTCGTTTTCCTGATCCCCAACATCGTGCAGACCTTCTGGAATACATTCGATTCGAAGTTACGCCCCTGGTCTGAATGTAATTCCATCGGGACGCCAAACCTGCTGAATAGTTGTTCTACTAACACCGTCGCTACCGTGGTTGCCTCTTGGTTGGGCATCGCATATGCCTCAGGCCATTTGCTGAAGTAATCCATTGCGACCAGAATGTATTTGTTCCCCCTCTCAGACTCGGGAAACGGACCGGCGACATCGATGGCAATTCTCTCAAATGGGACGCCCACATTGTACTGCTGCATTCTGCCCTTGGTCCGGGTCTTCGGGCCCTTACTGGCGGCACATGTGGCACATTTGCGGCACCAAGCTCTGACGTCTTCGAAGTAATTCACCCAGTAGTACCGCTGGCGAACTTTGTCTAGGGTTTTATTCATGCCCAGGTGGCCTCCGGTAATTCCATCATGTACTTCGGTCAGGAAGGCTGGTACCTTTTTCTTCGGAACTACCAGTTGGAACTTGGTTTCTCGTCCATCAGTGCTTTCCCAAACTCGCTTGAGCATTCCATTGTCTACTCTTAGAGAGTCCCACTGAGCCCATAACGATTTCAGCACGCCGGAGTATCTAGCTACCTCGTCCCATCGTGGCCTGGGTGCCTCTCTCATTTTGAGTGACAAGATTGGTTCGATGTCTGGATCAGCCATTTGGTCCTGGATGCACTGTTCCGTTGTCCAGTCTTCATTGGCCTGCACTCGGATCTGCCTGATGGCGATACCCTCTCGCTGTTCCGTCTTTAGACAATGCTTGCATTCCGCTCTACAGGGTCTTCTGGATAGGGCATCGGCATTATTGTGCAACCGGCCGGCACGGTGTTCCACCTTGAAGTCGTATTGCTGTAATTTCTCCATCCATCTGGCCAGTTGTCCTTCCGTGTCTTCATGTCCAGCAGCCATTTGAGTGCGGCATGATCTGTTCGGATTAAGAAATGGCGACCATACAGGTATTTGTGGAAATGGTCTACAGCCCTTATTATTGCCAGAAGTTCTTTTCTGGTGACGCAATAATTTCTTTCTGGCTTCGAGAATCCACGGCTGTAGTACTCGATCACCCTCTCTTCACCATCTTGCACCTGGGATAGGACGGCCCCCATACCTGTGTTGCTGGCGTCTGTGTCTAAGATGAACTTGCCGGACTGTGTAGGAAAGGCTAGGATTGGGCTGGAACATAGTGCTGCCTTCAGTCGCCTGAATGACGTTTCGCAATCCTGATTCCAATGGAAAGTCTCTTTATCAGTGGTCTGCCGATGTAGAGGGGCGACGATGGTGGCAAATCCCTCAACAAAACGCCGGTAGTATGAACAGAGGCCCAAGAAGCTTCGGAGTTCATGTTTGTCTCTTGGAACTGGCCAATCACGGATGGCTTCTATCTTGTCTTCGTTGGTGCGGATACCTGACTCGGACACTACGTGGCCCAAAAACTCTACTTCTTTTTGAAACAAGGAACACTTCTTCGGATTGAGTCTCAGGTTGGCGTTATTAATTCTGGAGAATACTTCGCCCAGGTTCTTCAGATGGTCGTCGAATGTCTGGCCCATGACTAGAATGTCGTCGAGGTATACTAAGCACGTCCTCCATGTTAACCCGCTCAGTACATACTTCATTAGCCTCTCAAATGTAGCGGGTGCATTACATAACCCAAAGGGCATGACCGTGAACTGAAACAGCCCTTTACTGGTGGAGAACGCTGTCTTCTCTCTGTCGTTTGCGTGCAGACCAACCTGCCAATATCCACTTTTTAGGTCTAGTGTGGAAAACCAACGGGAGCCTGCTAGTGTGGTCAAAGTGTCATCGATTCGGGGTAGTGGATAGCTGTCTTTCTTCGTGACATCATTCAGCTTTCTGTAATCCACGCAAAATCGGGTGGTTCCATCTTTCTTCTTAACTAGCACGACGGGAGCAGACCATGGACTGATGGATGGCTCAATAACTCCATTTTGTAACATGGACTCGATGTTTTCCTCGACTGCCTGTTGTTGCCCCAATGGTAGTCGTCTAGGTGGTATTCTGATGGGTTGAGCCTTTCCGGTATCTATTCGATGCTGGATGATGTTGGTGCGACCGGTAGTTCCATTTTTACTGTTAAAAATGTGCCAGTGTTTTGTGATAAATTGCTTGGCTTTCTTCTGGTTCTCTGGTGTCAAGTGTGTCAAGTGGTCAGCAAACTGTTGTAGGAACTCTTTATCGGGCCCTGTCTCATTCACCGACGTCTGGTACTCTTCTTCGCAATTGATGATGGTCTCTACTGGCTCGAAACAAGCTATCTCTTGACCATTGGCAATTCTAATGTCGTTGTTGGACAAATTCAGGACTCTGATTGGTATATCTCGTCCGGTTTTAACTATAGCCCGTCCAACTAAGTAGTCATGAGCTGAGTGTACGGGCTCCACCATTCCAACGCAGCTCCCAGGATTGCTGTCTAGCTGCCCATGAATAATCTGTTCCGTTCGACAGGGAATTCTAGCTGAAGACTTTGCCACAATTTTTATGGGCGTGACTGATGTGTTGACGGGCCGTGTCAATACAAATTCCTCATTCAGGAACCGAAGAACATCATATCTCGTCGAACATAAATCCATGCTGGCTAATTAGGTCCATTCCCAGTATAAAATCGTCCTCAATATTCGCTACCAGGACCCTATACCGGATCATGTTGTCCCCTATCTGTAGCACGACATCTGCCTCACCCTGTATTGACATGGACTCGCCGGTGACTGTTCTGAGCTGGATGTTATTGGTAACTGGCCGAATTTCTGATGCTCTCAAAACCCTGGACTTGGCAATGGACACAGCGGCGCCGGTATCGATGGTGATGGTAACTGCCCGCCCGTTGATGGTGCCTCTGATGACTAGGCTGCCGCTATCTCGGCAAAATCCCCGGATGGATAACGTTTTGGGGGCTGGTGGAGGGACAGTCAGCATTCGCCCCCCTATGCTGACTGACTGACGGTCCCTGGGCATGTGGCTGTTTTGTTGGTTACCCCTGGTCGGTGATCGTTCAGGTGGCCTCACTCGACAATCACGTTGGAAGTGTCCTGTCCGTCCGCAGCGGTAACATGCCTCCCTGGTGCCAGTTTTTTGTGACCGGTCTAATATTTTGTTCAGACCAGCCAGCAGCGCTTGAAATGGTGACTCTGACTCTTCCTGGTTGAAGGAAACTGCTCGGACCCTCGGCTTGGACATGTTCATGACGGCCTCTACTTCCAAAGCCTGAAGTAGAGCTTCATTACTGTTCTTGACGCCACTCAGTCTTAAATTTCTTTGAACTTCCACATCTCTGATGCCGTTTATGAAACTCTGTGTGGCCAACTGGTCTTTCGTTTCCTCTGGCAGGTCTGGGTAGGACAAGTGAACTAACCGTCTAATTTCAGCTTCGAATTCTTGGAGGCTTTCACCGGATTTTTGCGTTTTTTCACTCAGTTGGACTTGGTATACCTGGCTCAAGGATTGATTGTCGTATCGTTTGTCTAGGATGGCGATGATCTTGTCGAAATTGCCTTGTTCATCGACTGGAATGCTTTGGAGGAGTTCTAGGGCCGGACCTCTTAACGAAATTACCAGAGAAGTAGATTTTTCTTGATTATCCCATCCATTAGCTGTAGCCACGGCCTCAAATTGTCGTTTATACATGGGCCAAGATGAACTGCCATCAAATGTGGGTGGTTTGCTAACGGAACATTTGGTACTCACGGTGTGCTGGTATTTTCCTCTCTGCAAATCTTGTTGCAATTTTTTAATTGCTGCTTCCACTTTATCTTGTACTTCACTGTGTACTGCGTCTTTAATTGAACTGATTTCAGCTTTTACCTGGTTTTGGATAGCACTTATTTTAAATTTCACCTGGTTCTGGACGGAATCGATGTCATCTACTTTGATTTCAAGAGTCTCCACATTATTTTTTAGGATCTTTATGTCGTCGTTTATTTCTTTTATATCTGATTCAACTATTTGCATTCTTTCATTAACTGTTTCATTAACTTGCGATACTATTTGCATTAATTGTTCAAATTGCAATTGTCTTTTTTCTTCCGTTTTGCCTTGTTTTTCTTCAAATATCTTAAAATCATTTTCTCGTTTTTCTTCAAATTTCGAGAACAATCCTTCCAATAAATTTTGTTGTTTTTCTTCCATCGTGGAAACAAGATTTGTTGTTCACTTTTCATCGTGGAAACAAGATTTTCTAATTCTATTTACGTTTTTCATCGATATTAGTGACAAGATTTCCTAACTCAATTTTAAGTTTATCATCAAAAGATTTCACTAACCTTTGTTGAATTTCTTCTTGATGTTGTTTCTCCTTCTTGTCACGTTTTTCTAGAATCTGTGCAATTTTTTCGTCTATCTTTTCCATACTACGAGTTTCCATAAATCAATTTAGGATGTTAACTGCACTTAATCCCACTTCTGACACCAAATTGCAATATACTTCGTGGGTTCAATTGAAAATTATAACAACTAATATCCACTTTCACTATTCTAGAACTTTATTTACATTCAAACAGCTGATTAAAATATGACAATAACAATCCCATATAAGCTAGTCGTCGCGGTATCACTGCCTGGCGATCGTGGCATGGTTGTTTTATATCACCAGCGTCGAATTCTCCAGTAGAAGTCATCATCGTTCCTTCCGCTGCCGAGTCTTTTCGAGAATCCTATTTTTTATATTGAAGCGTTTGTTGTCGTGCTGAAATGACACAGGGTCGGCTTTGGGTAAATTTCGTAACAGTATAATAGTCAGACATGTAATAACTTCAATTTAGGCAGACTAGATAGTAGTTTTAGACAAAATAATTTATTCTCTAGTGGATTAAAGAAGTATGTTAAACACAAGATAATATTAAAAATTGTAATAATCCTAATTGCTTTAAATTTGTACCGATTATATAAGACAGATTGTTGAAATGTAATAGATAATTTACATTTTCCTATAAATTTTTCATTCATATGCTAGCTAAATGCTAAATAAAGTATTAAGTTATTATTCTACTAGTATTTGTTGAAGATAAAATAGTCTTGAACTCCTACTCAGTATTTTATTTTCTTCCCCCTCTCCCGCCCCCAATATATTATGCCAATCGACTTTTCTTGCCCCCAATGAGAATGATGAAAACATGCTCCTTGATATATCCCGAAAACCCAATTTTATAATATATGATACTACAAATCAAAATTTGTATACCACATATAATCGTCTTATATTTACTACAAAGATGATTCAAACTCAACCAGATGTTCAGTGCGTGTTAACCACTTAACTGAAATTCTCCTATGCGTCAGCCGTTTTATACCACCATAGTTGCTCCCGATCTTCTTCATCTGATTCTGGCCGGCTAACCTGTATAATTCTAATACGTTAATGGGATCGCCTACTTCTTTTACCAACAATCTCACTTTCGAAAATTCCCTCTTTTGTGACATGTTTGTTCTGAATCGTTTGTTACAGTTCAATTATTCCCAAAATTAGAAGATGAGCAATTTCTACAAGGTTTCCTGTTTTGGAAGTAAACCTCCTTCATCTTATCTCTCGGATTCCGACAAATGCGATAGACACCGCCATTGATCCTCTTGACCACTTCGTATGGACCATCCTAGAATGGTGTGAGATTTGGGGACTAGCCCTTATTCTTCTACTTTGATTCAAATCACTTTTTAAAAAAGATTATTTATTTAAAACATACAAAATCAAAATTTAAACAATTAATGACTTGAAATACTTAATATTATAAATCATAATATTTGAATGACAACACGAGAGCGTTTCTAGTTGCTTTTATAACATCGACAAAAGTGCTGATGCAAGTCAGCGATTTTACTGGGTAAACGGACTCGTGTAGGTTTCCGGGAAGTTGTTTGCATATAATTCGAGATGAAATTTGATATCCCTGAGAAGTCACGTACGTTTTAAATTCCGTTGACTTCTCGACTGTGTGAACAAAGTGCTGATATATTTTGCATATAACAACTCCCCTTACATATCAAAAGTTGATGCTATAACATCAACTTTTAGGAACAGAAACATAAAATAATATAAAATGATGTTTGAATGGTATATATAATAAGTAATAACTGTATAAAACAAAATATGATTAAAATAAAGTAATAAGTAAAAATCAAAAATCACTTTGTAAAATAAAGTCAAAACATGTTAAAATATATGAGCAATAAAATAATAGGAGTAATAATTAAATGCTTAACCTAAACATATCAAAATAAAATATAAAGTAAAAGGAAATGTGAAGAAAAATACTGTGTAAAAAATAAAAAGGTTAATAATATAAATCAGTATTAAAAATAGTGTTTTTTAGAGAACATAGAGGGTATACCTAAACTTGCGTCTCTAAGCTTTGTTCTGTTTTCAAAACAGGCCTAAGCTTGGGGAAGAATTTGAGTCTTGGCTGATGCACTGAAGTCTGGTCAGGATCACAGTCCTTTGGAGGTTTTACCATCCTCTTTTTGACAGCTTGGAAAGTGATGAGTGCCGCTATGATCATGAGAGCAGCTATGGTTGTATAAGTAAACCAAGAGATGTTTTTGGTTACAAACGACTGGTTTATGAGACCATCGAGGTCTCTGGAATATTGTTCCAATTTGTGATTTGCTACGTCTAATTCTTCTACATTAAGGCTGAAGTTCAGGAATTATAATTTTTTCTGGCACTGCGTCGCAACAGTTGAACGGCACTGTTACTGGTTGGAAGGTTTCTAGAACATCGGTTTGTTTACCAGATTCGGCTTGAACTTTTGTAATTCCTATAAACGCACTACACTCTTATTGAAGAGTCAATATGGAGTTGAGGGAGATTGTAAGGGTTTTTGGGTTTGTTTGAGCGCAATTCACTGTAACACTTATGGGTTCAGAAGTAATTATGAGCCATGTATTGGGTTCTAGTTTTTGAACGTTGTATCCTTGAGTGAATATTAGTGAGCTTTTACAGTTGTCGGGTACCTTCTGGACATTCTTTAGAAGTTGAGCTTCAAATAACGCGTTTGTGTCAATAGGATATGCGTAAAGTTCAGAACACAGTTTCTTACGAGTGGATAACGGTTTACACGCACTTAAGTCTTTGATCGGAATAAACATTAAAGAATCATCATTCTATTTATTTTTGAGTGAAGGATAACATATGATGTAAACCTATTCTTTCATCGTATATAGGGATAGGATATAAATGAAAGACTGTGTAAGGATGTTGTTCGACTAAAGGGATTCTTAACACAAATATAAGATCGGTATATGTTTGAAATGCCTCTAGTTGAATGATTTCCAGATATTGTGCGATGCTCGAGTACTTTACAGCCAATGGCAGGTTACTTTTGACTAAATTTTCCGATATTTCCTGTAATGAGGTAATTAGATGTTCTGGTGTTAAAATTGAGGAGTGAATTATTTTCAAACGAGCAATGTGATAGAATTTAAAACATCTTTTAGATTATCTTCTAAGTAAAGATAATTCTCCATAAGTTTTTCACAAATTTCAAGTAATGCGAGTTTTGATTCGACGTATGCGACCTTATCATTAATTTGTCCGATAGTGTTTTCCAGCTTTTTCATGTTATCGTTAAATAGTTTTTCGTCGATTCTAAGATTTTGGATAGTTTCGTTGAAGTTTTTAATTACAGATGTGGTGACACTTATTTGGTTTTTTTGTAAGTTCTCAATTTGAAGTTGGCCTTGATTTAAGGGGTTTATGCGTTCGGTAAAGTATTTTCCGTCGGCGGCGTCTAAATTGCCGGTGATTGCCTTAAATAGTGTACCTGCCCCATCAAGTATACCTCGTTTGTGTTTTTAGTGCCCATGTGAATGTCAGTAAATTTCTGTTTGATTGAGTTAGAAATTTTATTGAGAAGGTTAATGTGGGTTTGTATGTCTGCGCGAAAGTAGTTCATAGCAAAAGAATTGAAGTTAACAGTTTTTACAAGAGTTTGTAATATTCTGTTATTTGTTATAAATACTTGTTCTAGTACAGAAATGTTTCCGTGTACTAAAAGTGTCCATTTATCATTGGATACAGTTATTTCTGCTTCGTTATGGAAGTAGATACCTAAAGTATTGTTTATTGGTTGTATTTGAAATTGGGCTACTGCTGACCCGAACAGCAGGCAAAACCTGAAACAGAAATTAACTTTCTGAGAACGGTTTCATTCGGTCGAAATTTACTTTTGATTTTTGGTTGGTTTTAGGGTTTAGTGCTGTTGTGGAGTTTCTGTAAATCTCCAGGATTTCGAAAGGACCATTGAATTTATTTTGGAGTTTGTCCTTGATTTAGGATTCTTTAATGTAGACTTTATCGCCTATTTGATAGTTAGGGAAATTTTCAGAAACGTGTTCATCAAATCTTACTTTTGCTTTATGTTTTTGGATTTCCGATCTTTCACGAGCAATTTTATAATAGTGAGAGATACAATTATTCAGATCTCTGATGTACTTAGTTATCAGGGCTTGTTGGTTGTAGCGAGTTTCTGGAGTCCTATGTCCTATCCATGAGTTTTGTTTACAAAATTGTTATATGCAATGATTGCATAAGGGAGGATGTTAAAAGGGTATTCGTCAGGATTTTCTACTTTATGGATTCTAATCATCTCTAATAAGGTCGATTGGAATCGTTCTAATGAACCATTTGACTGGGGATGTCCCACACTAGAATAGGATAATTTGATGTGAAATAGTTTACACAAGTCTCTCATTAGTGCGTTGTCGAATTCCCTGCCATAATCACAATGTATCCGTAATGGGGTACCGAAGTGTTGGAAATAGAGTAGTAAAGTACTAACAACGGTTTTTGCGGATTTGTCGGTTATGGGGTAGGCCTGAGAGAATTTTGTTAGTTCGTCCCGGATAGTTAATGCGTAGTTTTTTGTCCGGAATATCGATGTTGACGCGTTCAAAGGGTGTCCGTGGGGTTTCAGTAATGACAAGTGGGCTGTCGAGATTTTTCCGGTAAAATTTTGCTCTCTGGTAAGTTTGACAGTTTTTGATAAAATTGTCAACGTCCTTAGTCAGTCCTTGCCAATTGTATTTTTCTTTTATTCTGCGGATAGTTTCATTGATACCTCGATGTATATTATTTTTGCCGTTATGGAATTGGTCGAGAATGATAGGTATTTGGTCTTTCTCAACCGTTTGGACGATATTTTGGCAAACTTTCCATTTGATATCGATTTCGGAAAAGATAAACGAAAGCATTTCCAAAATGGGCAGTTCAATGTTATGCTCAACACAGAATACTTCATTTTCAGTGAACGCATCTCTACTATTATACAAAGATGCGAAAAGAATCTCGTTGACTATTTCTGGGTCAGAAGGAAGAGAGACGATGTAATAACGTCTTTTTCTGACACTTTTGCTTGCAAAAACATTTACTCTAGGGGTACGGAAATCAGCATTTTCCTCAAAAATGTCTTTGATGATGTCATGGTGAAAATCTTTCATGAGAGAGCCTTGGGGAAATACTAGGATGTTTTTGTTTCCTCGGTCTAAGAGTTGGCAATTAGAAAATTGAATTTTGTCGTAATCTGTGAGTGAGACGGTTTGATATCGCTCGACAAATGTTCTAAATTCTTCAGAGATTTGTTGGAGATTAATGGGACTTCTTGTCTGGGGTTCTTGTGAGTCATCGTCAGTTTCGTTTGTTGGGAGTACTGTAAATTGCGTTAGATGATTGTTTGCTTGAAATGATATGTATTCATTAAAGTTGTTAACTTTAATGCGAGAGAGAGCGTCGGCGTTTTTATTTACTTTGCCGGGTTTGTAAATTATTTGATAGTCGTACTCCTCGAGCTTAAGGCGCCATCTTGCAAGTCTACTTCCAGGATCCTTTATAGAAAACAGCCAAGTTAACGGGCGGTGATCGGTCAGAAGTAAAAACTTACGGCCAAAAACTATTGGACGAAAGTGTTTAACCGCCCACACTATTGAAAGGAGTTCTCGTTCTATGGTTGAATACTTAGTTTCAGCATTGCAGAGAGTTCTGGAGGCATAGGCTACGGGCAAATCTTTCCCTACGGGGCCTTGAGAGAGCACTGCGCCGATAGCAAATGAACTGGCGTCGGAGGTAAGAATAAATGGCTCTTCAATGGCTTCAAATGGCTCATATACCCGAGTATGGGTGTAGACGTAAGGGCTCTTTTTAATTCTTCAAAAGATTTGACGCATTCGGAATCGAATTGGAAAGGTATGTCTTTTTGAAGTAATCTTGTCAAAGGTCTCGAAATCTTGGTGAAATTGGGGACGAAACGCCTGTAATAACCAGCTAACCCTAAGAAGGACTTGATATCTTTTGGGTTTTTTGGTTGGGAAACATTTAAGATACAATCTACCTTTGAGGGTTTAGGCTTCACGCCTTCAGGAGTTATAAGGTGGCCAAGATACGCGACCTTTTAGCGAAGGAACTCGCATTTGTCGGGTTGGATCTTTAGATTAGCTTTTCCCAAGCGTTTGAATACTTCAGAAAGTCGGGCTATGTGCTCATGTATAGTCGGAGAATAAACGATAATGTCATCCATATAGACTAAACATCTCTCGTTTTGAACACCTAAATGAATATATTTTCCATTTCCCTTTGGAAGGTGGATGGAGCGTTTTTAAGACCGAAGGGCATTCTAACTAATTCGAAATGACCATTATCAACTATGAAGGCTGTTGTTTGGATGTCTTTAGTATCGATTTCGATTTGGTGAAACCCTGAAGCTAAGTCGAGAGTGGTGAAGTATTGGCATTTGCCAAGTTGGTCAAGTAAATGTTCGGTAGGGGGTATTTGTCGTCAACAGTAAGTTCATTTACATTCATTCATTCATTTTTCATTTTTGGGTACCAGATGCATCTAGTTTTTTGGGAACTACCCAAACCGGGGATGACCATGGCGAATTAGAAGGACGTATAATGCCTTGGGCAAGCATCTTTGATATCTGACTTTTTACCTCTTGTTTGTGTATTTGGGGGTACCGATATGACTTTGTGAAAGAGGGTTTCGCGTTATTAATATGTATTGAATGTTTGATTTCGTTTGTCAAGGTCAGTTGGTCACCTTCTAAATAGAATATATGGGAATATTCGAGGCAAAGTTGAGAAATAAGTTTGGCTACCTCATCGTTTAGATGTTTTAACCGAAGTTGTTCCATAATTGTAGTTTGTCTATCAGGCTGGGTTAAGTTTTGAGAGTAATTTTCAGAAAGAATGTTTACGGAAAAATTGTTTATCGCTTCGAGTTCCAAATTGTCGAAATTAACAGTTTTGGGGTTAGCATTTGCATTTAAAATTGAAGTAAGAAATTGGCCTTTTTCATTAATTTTAACAAGGGCACGGGGAAGATAAACCTTTTCTATTTCGGCAAATGATAGGAAAGCCTCAGTGTTAGTGAATTTACATTTTAATTTACATATCTGTTCTGTTCGGAGTTCTAAAGAGATTGTATTAATTGGGGTGCAGTTATTGAAAGTTGAAGGGTTCTGAGTACGCATGACAGTATCATCTGTAACTTTGTAGAGTGGTAAGGTTTTAAAATTAGTGACAAGTTGTTTGCTGTTAAAGTCTATAACGCAGTTATAGTGTTCAAGAAAATCTGAACCCAGTAATCCATCGAATTCAATGTCGATGTTGCAAATATACATCTTGTGTGGTTCGGCGACATTGAAAGGTACAAGGGTGGATTCGTTGATTAAGATTTTCTGATCAGTGATTCCTTGGATGACTACGTTTTCGGGAAATCGTTGTTTGAAGCGTTGGCAGGTTTCAAGTTTAAAAATTGAAAGTCCTGCACCCGTATCGATAAGAAGTTTATAGGTGTTTGAAGAATCAGTAATATAATAAAGATTCTTGGAGTTGACGGAAAGAAGGGGTCTTACAGAAAGTTCTGTTCTGGGAAGTTGACATTCGGGCTGAAGTCGTCCAGATTCATTGTCTGAATTTGGGTTTGAATTTCTGAAATTTCTTGGTCTGGGGGTTCTGACTGAGTGGGGGTCAATTGAAAATTTACTTGAGAAGAATCAGGTTCGTCAGAATAATATTCGTTAAACTGTTCAGTGTTGAGATATTCTGGTTCACCGTTTTGTTCGAAATCATTAGGGTAATATTCTTGTACGTTTCCGTACTCGTTGGGTAAAGTATTGTATTGATTTTCGTTTTGAGAATAGTTATAGTCATTGTCCGAATTGCAGATTGTTCAAGAGATGAGTCTTTGGTTGTTGGCGTTGTTGATGTTTAAAGAAACTCGGGTTCGGTCTGTAATTGCCAGACATTTGGGGTTGTCTACTGGTAGATGGACGAAATTGTTGCTGTGAAAATTGTTGACTGGGATTAACATTTGTAGATTGATTAGCAGGTTGATTGGAAAAATGAGGGCGATAATTGGAATAATTCTGATTGGAATTCGGGTTGTGTTGAAATTGTCTCATCCTCAATAAGCATGCATTGCTTAGATGGCCCAATCGTTTACAAAATGTGCATTGTTTTGGAGGTGGGACGTTATTTGGTTTACGAGAGGGTTGTTGGAAACTTCTATTACCTGAAAATTTCTGGGTTTCTAAATGTGATAGTTGTAGTTCTCCTTTAATTCTGGAAATGGCAGTGAGAATACTGCAGGGTTCGCTAGCGCGAACGAGTTGACCAATTTTGGGCTCTAAACCCGTGAGGAGGCTATTAAGAGCCATTGACTCTATCAAGTCAATCTGTGCTTGTTTTTCTTTAACAGTTAGGTTTTGTTTGTTTATGGCTGCTAGCATTTTCGCCTGATGCGTCTGAAGTCTAGCAGAAAATGTAAGAGGGGATTCATTAGGAGTTTGCCGCATTCTTTGCAAGTCCTGTATAAGAGCCGAGAGATCCCTAGGATCTCCAAAATGATTTTCTAGGAGGGTTTGAATTTCAGCTAGTTGACTAGGGTTTCGCGAATTAATTAACTCAGCCGCTCTACCGCGTAACTTATTTTTGATATGGAGAATTAGCAATACTTGCTGATTATCCGTTGCCATGCTGTAAGCAGTATTACAGAAGCATATGAAAGTATTCAAAAATATCGAATTACCATCATACTCAGGAATTATGGCAAATATTTCCGATAGCTTATAGGGTTCTACGGTTGGTGTAGCTGCTTGTCTAGTGGTGGCCATTTTTATAATTGCATAAATTCGCACAATAAATAAAAATTAAATGTTGAGGTTTTAAATGAATATGGTAAATATCTAGTTTATCAAAATCCAATATCGAGCAATGTCTAATGGAGTAATAACAAATTTGAAATAGGAATGTATAAATGGTAAATTAATAATAAACTTGAAATAATGTTTCAAATACTTCGAAATATGTAAGTCAAAGTAATGGAAATAAAATAATATGATTATGTAAAATATATATTTTCAAAACTATTTAGAAAGGGTAAGGTTATGAGGAATAAAATATTACATAAATGAAAGAACTGGTGGTCATTAAAAATAAAATGAAAATAAAATAGTTACTTTATGTGATTCTTACGTTATTATTCCTCGCATCGGACTGTTCTCCGCGTCACTTAGCACTGGTTAGCCTGGTTGCGTGTTCCCTTGCTAGTACTTGGTAGTTGTCGTCCTTTTCAAATAGGTTCTATTCTGCAAAGGCTTGGAAACCACCACAACTACTTAGAAATCTTCGTGTTCTAGCTGTGTCTGGAATATCCTACTGACTGCGCCCATTTTATATTCACTTTGATTCAAATCACTTTTTAAAAAAGATTATTTATTTAAAACATACAAAATCAAAATTTAAACAATTAATTACTTGAAAATATATCTTAGAACTCGACTGATTATGCCTTGAGGTACTAACTTGTTTTCATTCGATAGCCGGTTGCCAGCTTCTGCATCCAGGCTAGTTCGTTAGCGGGCAGCATTCTATGGTCGGCAAAATCGTTGACTTCAAAGAATGGTCCTTCAGGTAAGCGAATGGCCAAACACATGGGTGTCTCAGCTTTTTTCAAAATAGCACTCTGTGCTGTAGTGAATGTCTGAGTTATAGGTCACAGGCATAGGGGAATTTGTTCATCCCAATTATTGCTGACGACCTTGGATAGATGTTGTTCCAAGATCCTGTAGAATCCTTTCACCATTCTGTCTAATTGTGGATGCAAGGGAGTGGTTCTAATATAGTTGATGCCTAGCATCGTACAGACCTGAAAAACGTTTGATTCAAATTCACAGCCTTGGTCAGAATGTAACTCCAACAGGAGACCTACCCTACTGAATAGCTTTTCCACCAGTACCCTTGCCACCGGGGTTGCCTCTTAATTGGGTCTGGCACATGCCTCTGGTAATTTGCTAAAGTAATCTTTTACGACCAGAATGTATTTGTTACTCCTCGCGTACTCGGTAAATGGACAAGCGACATCATACACCCTCATTGTATTGCCAGTCTTACTGGCATCGGTGTCTAAGGTGAAGGCCGTACTGTGCAGAAAACACTGGGGTTGGACTGACACATAATGCCACTTTCAATCGTCTAAATGCGGTTTCACAATCCCGATTCGCACGGAAGGCATTTCTTTCAGTGGATGGCCGATGTAAAGGAGCTGTAATGGTGGAATATCTCTCAGCGAATGGACTGAATATTTGTAGTTCAAGTTGGTCTCTCGGGACCGCCCATTCACGAAAAATTTCTATCTTGTTTTCGTTAGTCCGGATTCCTGAGTCCGAAACCATGTCGTCCAAAAAGTTTACCTCTTTTTGGAACATGAAACACTTCTTAGGATTTAGTCGTAGGTTGGCATTCTTAATTCTAGAAAATACTTTGCCGAGATTCTTCAGATGGTCATCGAATGTGTGACCGATGATCAAGATGTAGTCAAGGTATACTAGGCATGTCCTCCATGTCAAGCCGCTCAATACGTACTCTACTAACCACTTGAACATAGCGGGAGCTTTACATAACACAAACGGCCCTTTACTGGTGGAAAATGCGGTTTTTTCTCTGTCGCTTTCGTCCAACCTGCCAGTATTCACCCTTTACATCTAGGGTGGAGAACCAACGGGACTGTAAGCAGGTAGTAAGGTTGTCGTCAATTCAGGGTGTGCATAGCTTTTTTTCTTCGTTATGTCGTTAATTTCCCTATAATCCACGCATCCATCCTTGTTTTCCACTGAAAGGACGGAAACAGACCATCAGCCTATGCTGACACATGCTCAGTAACTCCATTTTGCAACATAGAATCGATATCTTACTCAATTGCCTGTTGCTGCTTGTGATAGTTGCATGCTATTCTTATGGGTGGATCATTTCCAGTGTCTATTCTAAACTTGATGATGTTTGTAAGTCCATCTTGACTATTGAAAATATCAGTCAGTGATTGGAGATAAACTGCTTGGCGTTCTACTGTTCCTCTGGGGTAAACTGCTTCACATGGTTAGCAAGGTATTTTATAAACTCTTTACTGGGAAGTGTCTCTTTCGCCGAGGCCTGGTAAGCTTCTTCGCAGTTGATGATGGTGTCCACTATCTCGAAACAAGCTATTTCTTCACAATTGGCAATTCGGATATTGTTATTTGGCATATTCAGTTCTCTAATTGTTATGCCTCGGCCAACAAGTACTCATGAGCTATCAGCATGGGTTCCATCATTCCAACGTAGCTCCCAGGATTTCTTTCTATCTGCCTAATAATTTGTTCCGCTCGATCGAAAATTCTGGTTCAGATTTCTGTTTTTTAAAGCTGAGTTTTTGACGGACATTACTAATACAAATTTAGGAATCAAAAGCATCGTATCTTTGGTCGAACATGAACCCATGTTGGACAATTTCCTCCATACTCAGTATATAATCATCAACAATATCCGCTAGTAGGACCTTATGCTGGAATGTTGTGTCCCTATTGGTAGCTCTACATTTGCGTCCGATGTTCACAATAATCTGGACCTGGCGATGGACACAGCGGCGCTGGTGATGGTGTTTGCTTGGCCATTGATGCTGCCCTTGAAAACTAGGCTGATACTATCTCGGCAAAAACTTCCGGATGGATACTGTCCTTTGGGCTGGTGGAGGGTTACACAGTGTGTGAACCCTGTTACTGACTGGCCGACTATTCCTGGTTGTGTTATAGTTGCGTTAGTGAATTTTGACTTATAATCTGCCCTGAAACTCCATTCTGCTGTCATATTGGAGATGACCTGTACATTTATAAACCTAGGTTCTTGTTTCTGTCCTGTCTCAATTATTTTGTTCATTCCAGATAGAACTTCCTAAAGAGTCGATCTGATTCTTCCTGACTGACAGAAACTGCTACTTCCAAAGGACACCACAGATCATCATTACTATTCCTTATAGCACTAAATCTAACGGTTTTTGGTTGGTCTGGATACGCTAATTGTGTTAAACGACTAATCTGCTTCGAATACCTATAGAATGTCACAGGATTTTTATGTTTTTCCACACATTTACACCTGGTATACTTGACTTAGTGATTGGCTGTCAAATCATTTATATAGGACTGCAATGATCTTGTCGAATTACCTTGTTCATCCACAGGAATGTACTGGACAATTCTAAGGCTGGAGTTTTTAGACAAATTACTAGAAATGTAGAGTTCTCTTGGCTCTTCTAACCGTTTAGAGTAGCCACTACTTCAAATTGTCATTTGTACACATGCCAATATGAACTACCATCAAATGTGGGTGGTTTTAGAAAGGAACCATTGGTACTTCCCGTGTTCCGTTTTCTTCCATTTTGCAAGTTTTTGGGTGTTTCTAATCACCGTTTCCACATGGATTTGGACAGCTTGCATTGAATTGAATTGATGTCATATTTGACTTTATTTTCGAGACTAACCATTGAACTTTTATAGCCTCTAATTCATTATTTATTGCCTTTGTGTCGGATTCCATAATCTTTTTTCTGAATAACTGCTTTGTTACCTTGTATTATTATTGAATTAGTTTAATGTTTATATTTTCTAAAACTTTGAAATGTACCACAGTTAAACAATTTCTACATAAGAAGCAAGACATTAACCTTTAAAATTTGTTGATTATTTTCACAGTCTTCCTCGATGAAAGACGTAAGGGCTAGGAACTTGTCACAGCAACCATGTAGAAATCCAGCTTGCTCACTTGGGATGATTTGGTCAACCCTAGCAAATACTCGCTTAAGCACAATACGCCCTAGTAGGCTTATATGAAACACATAACAAGGAGACTGATTGCCGACTAATAAATTCAGGTTCAGGTTTTTTATCACCTAGTAATTTACCCAAGATATTAAAGGCCTTTTTATTTGAGTGGGCAAAGTCTGCACTTTCGAGACCTTCTATCCAGCTGGCTTTCCTGTGTTTGTCCAGGGACTTCTGCAAGCATTTCCCTATAGCTCGGTCTCTAGGGGCTTGATATTCCTGACCAGCTTGGGACGATTTTTTTTGCAGATCCCCATATCTGTTTATTATCAATCTTGTTACGCGTGTTATGTTATGAATCTCGCTTTCTTAAATCGTTTTTGCAGTTTTTGCTTGCTCATGTTTCTTAATTGAAAGACTCTAAAAAAAGTGCTTTGTTGCGAATAGACTCTTTCGAGTTATCCAGGGTACACGACGAGATATTTGTTAAGCTAGCATAGCCATCTCATAACGCCCAAGTGGGACCTACACCAGATTTATTGCTAATTTATTACGCAAAAAATAAATTTATTGCTTCCACCCCTCCCGAGAAACACTGACTATGCTAACTTTAGATTGAAGTTAGCATAGCCATATCTATATCTCCGGAACGAACAGCGCTACCGGGTTACCTCCTAGTGAATTTCTCACCCCTTGCTAAATTTCCAATGTTTTACGTTAAAATCAGTATACTGTTGCAAATTAATTACTGAAGCTTGTTAGGTGACGCTACATCCGTCATATGATGTTGTCAAACATTAAAATTTTACATTTTACAATTTGTGCTTTTTCATATAGTTTCATTATTTTCTTTGTCAACAGGGTCATTTTATATTCATTTGTGTTAAAATGAAAATGAGTTTCTTAACAGGTTTCCTACAGATTGAACTGAAATTCTATTGACTTTTTTAAACACGTTTTGAACTTGATATTGTAGGTAATAATAGTACACAAAGATTGCAACTTAACTAAACTTCCAAGAACGACAGAAGTTAAAGTGAGAAATAATACAACTCAGGTTTAATTGGGTGCAACTGTTAATTTATTGTCAAAATTTTTTTTATACGTTCTCCATCCTTTATCAAGTCACCTATAAGGACAAGAAGCATTTATAATATAACACAAAAAAAATATAAGTTAATATAAAAACACAGTCCAACTCACTCTAATTTATTTCCACTACTTTAGCACAATTTATATTCACAGAACTTTTTACAATTTATCTCTACTTAATAGTCAAATACTGAATGAATCCCATCGCCAGCTGTTCGCATTTATATATTTCTCTCGAAATTCTCTAGTAGGTCAACGAACCATAGGGAAATTTCTTTCATGTGTTCTCGAAGATGGGAGGAAATTCCATGAATGTCTGTTAGAGCTAGCCACCGGGATCGAGTAGACAGGTCATCATTTCGATTTCCACGAAATATCGGATGGAGGCCGATTGCAACAGCTATCAGATGAATTCTCGTAACATTGCCCACTCCTTAAAACTATTCCGTTCCGGAATGTCCCACAATCCTTCCTGGTGTGACGATACTTGCAGGACTCTCCATCTCGACAACGGAAAGTTTGGTGGAAGTAACAGTCAACGGTCTATCGAATCTGGGCTGCGAATATTGAGACAGCATACAAGGATGTCGATGCTACTGAATCGAAAGATTGTTTCCATCATTCTCACCACCCTCCAATTCAGTCCATCCAACCCGCAGGCTATCTATGGGACCTCCAATTTCATCAGGTTTTTCTCCATCATCAGAGTATTCCAAAGTTCGCTGTAATGTTGGCCCTTCGAGAATGTTTTCGTTACCAAATAAAAGATGTCTCTGGCAGCCACCTTCCCTACCACTGGATCTTGCTCAAACAAACGATATGTCATTAAAAATAAGTGCATATACTGGTCCTAGTCTCTTTGGTGGTCAGAGACTAACTTATATAAATGGCTATTAATGGTTCTATTCATCCGTTCTACCATTCCATCGGATTGCGAGTGTAATGCTGTCGTCCGTGTTTTATTGATCTTCAATAGCTTGCAGACATCTTAAAAAAGAGTAGGCTTGAAATTTCTACCTTGGTCTGAGTTCAACTCCAAGGTAATACCAAAACGAGTGATCCGTTCCTTGACAAGGACATCAGCAACGGTCAAGGCATAAGCATCTGCCCATTTACTGAAATAGTCAATTACCACCACAATGTACGTATTTCCGGAGTCAGATTCAGGAAATGGACCGGCTACATCAATGGCTACTCTTTCAAATGGATTGCCTACGTTATCTTGCTTTATAGGAGCTTTTGCTCGCTTCTGAGGCCCATTACTCGCTGCACAAACCGTACATTTCTGGCACCAGTCCTTGACATATACTTGGCAGTTTACCCAATAGTAAGGTTCTCTGAACTTCCCAAGGGTTTTAGTCACTCCCAGATTTCTTCCGGTTGTGCCGTCATGTAGTTCTCGCAAAACTTCTCGTCTTCTATTTCTGGGGATTACAATCTGTTTTTTGCACTTGCCTTCCTCTGGAGTTTCCAGGACGCGCTTCAGAAGTCCACTCTCTAGGATGAGGGAGTTCCACTAAGCCTAGTATGACTTTATGGTGGGCGAGAAACAGGAAATCTCCTGCCACATAGGTTTGCGGTCTTCTTCCTTCCACAGGATAACTTCTTTTAATTCCGGATCCACTTTCAGGCCCTGGACTCCGATCAATAGAAAACTTTTGTAGAATCGAAAAGTGACGTCACTTTAGAAATGTTCGCACTCATAACTCGTATCATCGTTATACGATGATTATGCCTTATGACGACAAAATGATGTCACTTTTCGATTCTATAATACTGTTCTATTCATCAGAGTCCCACGGCTGGTCTTTCTGGATCTCCGCAGCTTGACAGGTCACAATCTTTTCAATCAACAGGGCATGGTCTCCTCGATAAGGCAGCAGCATTCCTATAACTTGTTCCAGCGCAATGTTCTGTCTCGAAGTCGAATTCTTGCAACCTCTCAATCCAACTTGCCCTTCGGGATTTTTAAACTGAGGAGCCACTTCAGCGTTTCATAATTATTCCTCTTATTGGAACAGTTGACACATCTTCGGGCTCAACTTTAGCCCGGACCACCTCTTCCAGGTTCTTCACGTGGTCTTCAAACGATCTTCCAACCACGATATGTTGTCCAGATACACCAGGCACGTTTTCCATGAAAGCCCTTTTAACACTGTTTCCATCAAGCTTTCAAACGTCGCTGGAGCATTACACAACCCAAACGGCATCACGGTGAATTGGTCCTGAGCCGATGGTAAAAGCAGTCTTTTCTCGGTCTTCTTTAGCAAGTTCCACCTGCCAATAACCGCTCTTCAAGTCCAGGGTTGAAAACATCTTCGATCCAGCCTACGTATCTAGGGTGTCGTCTATTCTTGGGAGAGGATAACTGTCTTTCTTTGTAGCATGGTTTAATTTCCGATAGTCCACGCAAAATCAGGTCCAACTATCTTTCTTTTTAACCAAGACAACTGGTTCAATAACACTTTCTTCCTCCATCTCGCGGACTATCCTGCTTCTTCTATTTTAGCTAGGGGTAGTCTTCTCGCCGACTGTCGAATAGGTTGAGCGTCCCCGTTATATTAATTTTGTGTTTCACCAGATCAGTACGTCCTCTTTCGCCGTTCCCTACATCGAAGATATTCTCGTAGTTTCTAACGATGTCCCTCAGTTTTGCTTTGTTTCCAGTTCCTCAGATAGTTTACCTGGTGGTATTTCTGCATGCTGTGTGCTTCTGACTACAGAAGAAACTGTTGAACAATGGCCCAAAGTTGTTCCTTTCTTGAGCACAACCGAGTAATGATTCAGGTTCATTATTCTTACTGGCACAATCTCCTTGGTACGAAACAGTCTTCCCCAGTGCGACTCATCTGCCTACATTTCCGCCTGGTCCGTCGTTAAGTTCGGGATCAAACATCATCACTGTTCCAGCTTTAGCTCTTCCATCCGAGCCTCATTTTCTCTTCCAGCATTTCTGAGTTTTTCTGTACCATGCTTTTCAAATTTTCTTCTAAGGATTTAGAATTTTCTGCTAATTTATCTTCTGACGCCTCTTTCAAGATTATAGAATTTTCTAGCAATTTATCTTGTAATTTATCTTCTAGGGATTTAGAATTTTCTGTTAAATTATCTTATATTTTTTAAAGTAGTATACTCATATCGCCGTTACCAGAAACTTCAAACAAATAAGTATCGGGATTATTACCTTCTTCTATTAGGGCATTTCGTAGCCGTTGTATTAATTCACTTTTCTTCCCACTAATTTCTAAATCCCTTTCCTTCAGTTCTTTTTTAAGTAGGTCACTTTCAAGTGGTCCAAATTCACTGCGTTAAACATTGTTCTCTATTTATTTTCCACTTCCAAAGTTTCACAAATACAACACCTGAAACCACTGTAATGTTTTTATTTTAACACTTGGATTCAGTTCAATTCTTGGATTTATTTAAAAACACAGTCCATCTCAGTTTAATTTATTTCCACTACTTTAACACAATTTATATTCACAGAACTAATTACAGTGAATCTCACCTCCAGCTGTCCGTATTTATATATTTCGCTCGGAATTCTCTAGTAGGTCAATGAACCATCAGAAAATTTCTTACATGTGTTCTCGAAGATGCAAGGAAATTCCATGAATGTCCGCCGGCCTCGGGTGGACAGGCCAACATTTCTACCAAATATCGGATGAAGGCTGATTGCACCAGCTATCGGATGAATTCTCATAACAATAGTATGCTCATCTTGATATATAAAATATCATATCATCACTTAACGACAATTAACTATTGGGAAATTCCAAACCGAGTCCTACAGCTTTGAATGTTTGAATATATTTTCCAGTGATCAAGACAAATTTTAATATATGCAGGGCTCGAAAACGAGCCACCTGGAATATTTTCTAAACTACCCATTATATTGAAAATTGCACAAACACGTCAAAAGACGATTTATATATTTGGCCACCCTAACCGTTAACTAAATTGCACCCTCATCACGTCAGCGCTAGATACTTAAAAAAATTTAAATGGGTCCATATCATAAGTGACACCTCATTTTAATGCCTGCTTAAAAAGGAATTAAACGGTATGGATATTTTTCTGATGTTATTATTGTTATATACTCCGTGGGTTCAATTAAAATTAAAAAAAAAACTAACATTTACTCTCACTTTCTAGAAACTTTTATTTACATCAACAGCTTATTCGAATATCACAAATATAATACAACATAAGCTCTTCGTCGCACTAACTGACTGCTGTGATGCTGGACTACTCTTTCTAAAATCGAAAACTCTCGTACAATCCATTATCAATTCTATAGCTGCCGAATCATTTCGAGATCAATTTTTTTTGTCCGAAAAGCGATCGATGTACTGGAATGAAACCAGGGCCGGCTTAGGGAAATTTCGTTACACCGCCCCCCGTCCCTTTAATTCTAATCGTCACGGTCAGAAACATCCTCTCCATGGACCACATTCAACTTAGCCCTGGGGTTTCGGTAGACTACGTAATTAAGCCTCTTGACCACCTTGTATGGACCATTCCAGGCGGGTGTAAGCTTTGGGGATTTACCCTTGCTTCTTTGGGGGTTGTACACCCAGACTTTGTCCCTCTCTTGGAACCCGACTGAATTGGCCTTGAGGTCGTATCGCGTCTTCATCCGGTCACTGGTAGCCAACATCTGCGTTCGGGCTAATTCGTGTATTGCCAGCATGTTATGTGGCAGCTGGTCGGCATAATCGTTGATGTATTGGGAAGGTTCTTCGGGGGAGCCAAAAGCCAAATCGTAGAGTAATCGCAGCTCTTTTCCGAATAGGACCCTGGCTGGAGTCAGACCTGTACTATTATGTACGGCTGAACGATATGGCAACAGGAATAGGGGAATATACTCATCCCAATCACGCTGGTTATTGTTGACGAACTTGGATAGGTGTTGTTCCAAGGTCCTGTTGAATCTTTCCACCATACCGTCTGACTGTGGGTGCAATGGTGTTGTTCTCGTTGTTTTCCTGATCCCCAACATCGTGCAGACCTTCTGAAATACATTCGATTCGAAGTTACACCCCTGGTCTGAATGTAGTTCCATCGGGACGCCAAACCTGCTGAATAGTTGTGCTTCTACTAGCACCGTCGCTACCGTGGTTGCCTCTTAGTTAGGTATCGCATATGCCTCAGGGTCGTCTGGATAGGGCATCGGCATTATTGTGCAAACGGCCGGCACGGTGTTCCACCTTGAAATCGTATTGCTGTAATTTCTCCATCCACCTGCCCAGTTGTCCTTCCGGTGTCTTCATGTCCAGTAGCCATTTGAAGGCGGAATGATCTGTTCGGATTAAGAATGACGACCTAGAGGTATTTGTGGAAATGGTCTACAGAACTTATTATTGCAAGATGTTTTTTTCTGGTGACGCAATAATTTCTTTCCTGTTTCGAGAATCCACGGCTGTAGTACTCCATCACCCTCTCTTCACCATGTTGCACCTGGGATAGGACGACCCCCCAAACCTGTATTGCTGACGTCGGTGTCTAAAATGAACTTGCCGGACTATAGGAAAGGCTAGGATTGGGCTGGAACATAGTGCTGCCTTCAGTCGTCTGAATGATGTCTCGCAATCCTGATTCCAACGGAAGGTCTCTGTCTCAGTGGTTTGCCGATGTGCCGATGTAGAGGCGCGGCAATGGTGGCAAATCCCAAAAAAAACCGCCTGTAGTAGGAACAGAGTACCAAGAAGCTTCGGAGTTCTAGTTGTCTCTTGGGACTGGCCAGTCACGGATGGCTTCTATCTTGTCCTCGTTGGTGCGGATTTTTGACTCGTAAACGACGTGGCCCAAAAACTCTACTTCTTTTTGGTACAAGGAACACTTCTTCGGGTTGAGTCTCAAGTTGGCTTTATTAATTCTGGAAAATACTTCGCCCAGGTTATTCAGATGGTCGTCGAATGTCTGACACATGACCAGAATGTGGTCGAGGTATACGAAACACGTCCTCCATGTTAACCCGCTCAGGATATGCTCCATGAGCCTCTCGAATGTTGCGGGAGCATTACATAACCCAAAGAGCATGACCGTGAACTGAAAAAGCCCTTTACTAGTGGAGAACGCTGTCTTCTCTATGTCGTTTTCGTGTAGATCAACCTGTCAACATCCACTCTTTAGGTCTAGTGTGGAGAACCAACGGGAGCCTGCTAGAGTGGTCAGAGTGTCATCAATTCGGGGTAGTGGATAGCTGTCTTTCTTGGTGACGTCATTCAGCTTTCTGTAAACCACGCAAAATCGGGTTGGTTCTATCCTTCTTTTTAACTAGCACGACGGGAGCGAACCATGGGCTGATGGATGGCTCAATAACTTCATTTTGTTGTTGTTGTTGCCCCAATGGTAGTCGTCAAGGCGGTATTCTGATGGGTTGTGCCTTTCCGGTATCTATTAGGTGCTGAATGATGTTAGTGCGACCGGTTGTCCCATCTTGACTGTTAAAAATTTGCCAGTGCTTTGTGATAAATTGCTTGGCTTTCTTCTGTTCCCCTGGTGTAAGGTGTGTCAAATGGTCAGCAAACTGTTGTAAGAACTCTTTACTGGACCCTGTCTCCTTCACCGATGTCTGGTACTCTTCTTCGCAATTGATGATTGTCTCCACTGGCCCGAATCAAGCTATTTCTTGAACATTGGCAATTCTGATGTCGTTGTTGGACAAATTATGAACTATAATTGGTATTTCTCGTCCGGTTTTAACTATAGCCCGTCCAACTAAGTAGTCATGAGCTGAATGTACGGGCTCCACCATTCTAACGCAGCTCCCAGGATTGCTCTCTAGCTGCCCATGAATAATCTGTTCCGTTCGGCCAGGAATTCTAGCTGAAGACTGCCACAATTTTTATGGAGGTGACTGCACTGTTGACGAGCCGTGTCAATACAAATTCCTCATTTAGGAACCGAAGGACATCATATCTCAGGTCAAACATAAATCTATGCTGTCTAATTAGGCCCATATTCAGTATAAAATCGTACTCAATATTCGCTACCAGGACCCTATGCCGGATATGGTTGTCCCCTATCTGTAGCAAGGCATCTGTCTCACCGTGTATTGACATGGACTCGCCGGTGACTGTTCTGAGCTGGATGTTATTGGTAACTGACCGAATTTCTGATGCTCTCAAAACCCTGGACTTGGCAATGGACACAGCGGCGCCGGTGTCGATGGTGATGGTAATTGCTCGGCCATTGATGGTGCCCCTGATGACTAGGCTGCTGCTGTCTCGGCAAAATTCCCGGATGGATAACGTTTTAGAGGCTGGTGGAGGGTTAGTCAGCATTCGACCCCTTATGCTGACTGGCTGACGGTCCTTGGACATGTGGCTGTTCTGTTGGCTACCCCTGGTCGGTGATCGTTCAGGTAGCCTTACTCTGCAGTCGCGTTGGAAGTGCCCTGCCCGTCCACAACGATAACATGCTCTTCTGGTATCAGTTCTCTGTGACTGTTCTAATAGTTTGTTGATACCAGCCAACAGTGCTTGAAATGGTGACTCTGGCACTTCCTGGTTGGCGGAAACTGCTCGGACCCTCGGCTTGGACATGTTCATGACGGCCTCTACTTCCAAAGCCCGAAGTAGAGCTTCATTACTCTTCTTGACGCCACTCAGTCTTAAATTTCTTTGTACTTCCACAGCTCAGATGCCGTTTATGAAACCCTGTGTGGCCAACTGGTCCTTCGTTTCCTCTGGCAGGTCTGGGTAGGAAAATGTACTAACCGTCTAATCTCTGCTTCCGCTTAGTTGCACCTGGTATACTTGGCTCAGGGATTGATTGTCCAGCATGGCGATGATCATGTCGAAATTGCCTTGTTCATCGACTGGAATGCTTTGGAGGACTTCTAAGGCCGGACCTCTTGAGAAAATTACTGGAGACGTAGATTTTTCTTGCTTAGCTAACCCATTAGCTGTAGCCACTGCTTCAAATTGCCGTTTATACATGGGCCAAGATGAGCTGCCATCAAATGTGGGTGGTTTACTAAAGGAACCTTTGGTACTCACGGTGGGCTGGTATTTCCCTCTCTGCAAATCTTGTTGTAATTGTTTAATTTCGGTTTCCACTTTGTTTTGGATGGCATTGATTTTATCTTGTACTTCACTTTGTACTGTGTTTTTAATGAAACTTATTTCAAATTTCACCTGGCTCTGGATGGGATCTATGTCATCTACTTTGATTTCCATTCTCCACATTACTTTTTAGGATTTTTATGTCGTCGTTTATTTCTTTCATGTCTGATTCCACTATTTGCATTCTTTCATTAACTGTTTCATTAACTTGCGATACTATTTGAATTAATTGTTCAAATTGTAGTTGTCTTTTTTTCTTCAGTTAGGCCTTGTTTTAACTCAATTTGTTCTTGTTTTTCTTCAAATTTCGAGAACAATCCCTCAATTAAATTTTGTTGTTCACTTTTCATCGTGGAAACTAGATTTTGCTGTTCGCTTTTCATCGTAGTGACAAGATTTTCTAATTCTATTTTACGTTTTTCATCAAAAGGTTTGACTAACCTTTGTTGAATTTCTTCTTGATGTTGTTTCTCCTTCTTGTCACGTTTTTTCAGGATCTGAGCTATTTTTTCGTGTAGTCCATCTGTAACCTGTTTGAATAGTTTTTTGGTAGTCTTACCCATTTTTTCTTTTTTAATTTTTCGGGTTTCCATAAATCAAATTATGATTTTAACTTCACTTAATCCTGCACATCTGATCACCAAATTTGTTATATACTGCGGGTTCAATTAAAATTAAAAAAACTAATAATTATTCTCACTTTCTAGAAACTTTTATTCACATCAACAGCTGGTTCGAATATCACAAATATAATACAACATAAGCTCTTCGTCGCACTAACTGACTGCTGCAATGATGGACTGCTACTTTTAAAACCAGCATTGAAAACTCTCATACAATCTATTATCAATTCTACAGCTCCCGAGCCATTTCGAAATCAATTTTTTTATCCTAAAATGTCGTACTGGAATGAACCCACGGCCGCCTTAGGGAAATTTCGTTACATTATGTTATAATTCACTTATAATGTTAAAGAGTTTTCTTGATATTACGACAAGGAAAATGAATCTGACAGTAGATTTTAAATCATTTTATTATCACAGATTTTGGAAATATTCCACCCTCTACAAGGCAGCGGTATAATCGTGCCTCAAATTCATTGCCCCAATTGGAAAATACTCTGGACTAAGTCGACCACATTCTTTTTGGATACGATGTCTCAGATCATACACTGACTCTGGAGTGGTAGCATACACGTCAATCTTTAAATAACCCTAAAGAAAAAGTCCAGGGGGTTCATATCTGGCGACCTTACTGGCCACTCGAGGGCACCTTATCTTGCAATCCATCTATCAGGAAATCGATTATCCAGAAACTCTCTAACTGGCAAGCCATAATGTGGTGGGGCACCTTCCTGCTGAAAAACAAGTTCGTGTTCTGCTGGACGATTATCTGCCTCCTAAATTTCAGTTATTCTTAGATCTACAGCGTTTGTAAGTTAGTCTAAATACTTATCTCCATCTAAAGTGTCATCTTTGAATAAATAATAATCACCTAGGATTCCTGCCAACACATTTAGCTTTATAGTTCGGCGAGTATGGGTCGCTCTAAATACGTTACTCCAGTATCGGCAGTTATGACGATTTACCCCAAAATGTAAATAAAAAGAAGCTTCGTCAGAGAAGTAATGTATAAAAAAATGGAGTTGTTGTTTATATGGTCGAGCAATGTTTCACAGAATTATATTTTTGGCAAAATCGTCTTCATTTAATTCTTGGCCCGGACTGATTTTGTAGGGATGGAACTTATTACGTTTCAAAAATTCTGTAAACACTTCGTGGAACTTCTAATGTTAACGCAATTTGTCTAAAGATTTTTTCGGTTCTATTAAAACATGTCCTAACACTGGCACTTCAACGACATCGATTCTTCTTGGCTCGCGTTTCTTATTAACCACGGATTCCGTAGCGTTGAATTAGCTCCACAGTTCAGTAATGTATTTATGCCTATGGAAGGAAACTAACACATTTACTATATAACAACATTTTTTGTCTTTCTTAATGAAAGAATGTATTACATTTTTTGTTATGTGCTAATGCAAATTATATCCGAACATTTCAACAATTCAAATTTTTGTTTACGTGATTTAATTAGTGGTTGCTTTGTTTTTGTCCTCGGAGTCTATGCAAGCATATTTAATATACAGAGTGTGTCTGTGTGTGTTTACATAACTGTGAAAATGAGTATCAACTTTAAAATTGACTATTAAAAACAATAAAAAATCCTGTCAAAACAAATTAGATGTAAAATTGGCTGGTCCAAACTAATTGAAAACAAAAGTGCAAAATGAAAAATAAAGTATTCACACGAAGTTTTAAAAGTGAAATTTATAATAAAAAGAAATGGTTGTGTGATTGCATGAATACATTATTTTCTTTTCCTTGCATTATTTATAGCGGGGAATCAATTTGGACGGAAACTAGAGTGAATGATTAAAACGTTTCTTAGAAATATGATGTCTCAGGACTGGCTAACTGCTCTTTCTGTGCTTTGTATTGAAAAATATATATTCAATCAATGCCAGACTTTAATAAAAAGATCACCCCGATAGCACTGTTTGTTCCGGAAATATAGGTGTGGTTATGCTAACCTTACTCTAGCCGTAGCCACAGTTTCTCGGAAGGGGTTGGACGAATGAAATTTTAACGAGTGTAGAACTTCAGCAATTAATTAGCAGTTAAAATTCTATTGATTTTAACAACAAAAAAAATTGAAATAAATATTTTGTTAATTGACAGGGGGTGAGAAATTCGGAAGGGGATGAAGGGGTACTTTTTAGTTATTTGCTCTAGTGCCATTCGATAGCAATTAATTAGCAATAAAATACGTAACATTTTTGCGTAATAAATTAGCAATAAATTCTGAAGTAGGTCCCACTTGGGTATTATGAAATGGCTATGCTAGCTTAGCACACATGACGAGGGCATGATCAACCAAATTGTAAATACTCGATCTGAGGTTTAAACCCATAGAACTTACTTTCTTCAAATATGTTGGAGGTAGGATTACCTCGTTTTGTGCTTCTCAATCGTGTATATTTTAATTTCACTTTCTGCAAAATGATTATGCTAACTTTACGGATCTCATTTACATAGAACTTATACAGATGAGAACCGGAGTATGATCATAATATTATAAAATTTTCTTGGAAAGTAATATTTCCTAATCATCTAGGTATTGTCTTTAATTTCGTGTTAACCTAGTTGAAAACTAATTACAATATATATTTTTTAAATCACTATAATTTCAATTCGTGCTAAGAATACGTTATAGAATAGTGTCGTACCTGATGAACGTGCTCCTTCATTCCAAGCCACTGCTTGTAGCCAATGGCAATGCCACTATTCCTCCATTTATCATAATTGCTTTTTTTCTGAGGGTCTGACAGCACCTCCTTCGCTTCCTAATAAATAAAAGTGAATATTAATAAGTTCCGTAATCATTATGAGAGATATGTTACAGCGTATATTGCGCTATAGTAGTGTTAATTTTAAAATGCAAATTTAAGAAAGAATAATTTATATAATGAGCGGTTAAATTATGGAATATATTTAATAAAACTGTAATAATTTATTTTTTATACAAATGCAGGCACTGGTAAATTTTATTTTTTTTTGCATCTGATTTTCTACAGGTTCATTTAAAAAGCTGCACATATTTTATAATACGAACACTAAGAACGTTTCTATAGATCTGAATAGAAGGTTATTTCAGGTATACAATAGTAATAGATGCGGGTGGATCAATTAGTTAATAATAAACTATATATAACCAAGAGTGAATAACAGAAGGCAAAGAAACAATCAAAAAGAAAAATTCGCGGGGTGTAAGACGTGAATTTTGAGTTGGTCATTCCATCGGTTCTCTTCGATCAATAAACATCCCCAAAAGTTATCTAAATGCCCGCGAACAAGACGTGCAATGTGCACCCCCTTGTTGATTATATTGTTAGTACCTGGATGACCGAGCTTCACTAGTAAATTCAAGGTTTTGTCATAAACGTACATATATCCAAATAATCAGACATTTGTTATGTAAACTAATTTAAACTCCGTTCTTATTTACATGGTGTTACTACAATTCAACTCCCCCTTATTTTCAACCACCCTATATATGCAACTTCATATGAAAAACCCATCCAAACATTTTTTTCTAATATTTTTTAATCACGCTACAATTCCACTTGATTCCATATTCCAACAACCCTGTATATGTACAGGCTACCTAATATAACATTTTAAATCACACTGTATAACTATAATTTCACACCACCATATGTTTTAACAACCCTGTATATGCATTTGTTTATGGCCACCTGTTGTAATTTTTTTTGAACCACCATGTATAATTATAATTCCAGCACATCCTATATTACAACCACCCTGTAAATGCAAATGCTTATAAGCTACACTATAGGTAAAACAATCTATTAACATTTTTTTTTCGACCTGCATAACAATACTTTTACTCCGCCCTGTATGTCACCACCACTTCATATTATATGCATCAAATTAACATGCGAAATTATGAGATCTTACTCATCCAAAAATTGCCTACCGTGCCCATTTTTGTCACCTTGAAAACTTGAAATGTCTAGCTATAAAAATGTAATGTTAGGAAAATATGACGGAGGCATAAAATAGTTACATGTTCGGAACATACAAATACAATATTATAATTCCAGTACATCCTACATTGCAACCACCTTGTAAATACAAATGCTAATAAGCTACCCTATAGGCATAACATTTTTTTAGCGACTCTGCATAACAATACTTTTTCTCCGTCCTGTATGTCAGCTATCATTAATTTCCAACTGCTTATGGGGTACCCTATAAAATTATTTTTTCTCGCTTTTTTTTCTAATTATACTATAATTCCATTTGACGCTATATTTTAACCATATCCTGCATAGCAAATCTTATGGATCATCTAACATATTTTAAAAGACTCTGTATAATTATAATTTTACACCAACAATTCATATTATATGCATCAAATTAACATGCGAAATTATGAGATCTTACTTATCCAAAAATTGCCTACGGTGCTAATTTTTTCACCTTGAAAATTTTAAATGTCTACGTATAAAAATATAATGCTAGGAAAATATGACGGAGGCATAATATAGTTACATGTTCGCAACATACAAACACAATTTTTATTGAAAGAATGCTTCACTCTTACGTAGGTTACCAAATCACCCTATATTGAACGCTTTGAAACTACAAAGCAGCCGCCTTGATTGTCAAACTGTCAATAAATTTTGTAATAATTTAATTTCTCAGTAAAACGATTTTTTTCAAAGATGAGACCCTCACTAATCGATTTCTATCCAACGAAACTTTCATGTGGGAAAATTTCCTTAAAATCGTTAGAGCCGTTTTCCAGAACTCAATTACACACACACACACACACATATATATATATATATATATATATATATATATATATATATATATATACAAACATTGCTCGTATTATAGTATTAGATAAAAATTTATCCAGTCAGTCCCTGGCTTCATTCCGATGAGACCTCAATCGCTGGGTTAATGCAAAGTTAGAACTGGAATTTGCGAAATGGCGCCAAACAGTATGTTCGACGCTTGGCAGAAAAGTGTAGTACCATCGTGAACGACAAATTACGCTATATAAAGAGACATGAATTTCAGGAGTTAGTTAGCTTAGTGCGTTCAGCTTATTTTGTTGTTATGATTTCGATGTAAATAATATTAGAATCAGCCGGAAATATTTTGATGTTTTACGTGTAAATAAAAGTTTCTAGAAAGTGACAGTAAATATTAGGTACGGAGTATATAACAATATTTAGAAACAGGTTTATGTTTATTTCTTGGAAAATCTAAATAACCTGTCAAAGTTTCATCAAAGAATAAACGGGTCAAGAGTATTGAATATGTATCTCAATCATCTAGTAAAAATTGCCTCTACTCCAATACCTACAATTTGGTCGATTCACCGCCCCGTATATAATTTCAACTGAATCGGTACACAGTTACCTACCGGGATCATCTTCACTTACTTCCTGTATCAGCTGGACATTGTAAGAATAGTAATTTTAATCATAAAACTTGGGGCCATCAAGCTTCTTGTGCGAAATTTATTATTGATGAGACCTTTTGCTTTAGAACTTTTCCGGTAGAACTGACAAGAGTGCCAGTAGCGCTGGATCAAGGTCTTTATTTTTATTAAAACAAACAAATAAACTCTCTTACAAAAACACAATGACTAGTAGTATCAGCTGATATCGTACATGCTGCTTCAAAAGCAAACTGCCTCCTATTAAATAAGCGCCGTTATAAACAAAATTCAATCGTCCCAAGAATTTTCGAGTGGCACTCCAGTTGGTAATCGAAATCGAAATCACGTCAATCTCAGCGTTTTTACAGTCATCGCAATTTCGGGTACTACGATGTTGATAGTTGTTATAAACAGCAGTTTTTATTTCGTTTTCGCTATGTTTTTTTGGCGGCGTTAAATGAACTAGCTGTCGCCCAGTGGTCGAAATTCGACCAGATGTGTCAATATCTCTGGCAGGTTAAGTAACATGAAAATTTTATCGTGACATTCTATCCTAGGACTTTAGGGAGAACAGCAGTTACACAGAACGGATCCAGATTCGGAACTTCTGTGTGATAGTTTCCTCGAAAATCCTAGATGTCGGTTTTACATCTCGCTTCTACAAATAAGTAACGAAATTCAAGTTTTTTTCAGATATAATTCATAGAACTTTATTTGTGTTCAAATTCGTAATTCTTAATTTAATATGACAACAATTCAACTGCTAATGGGCTACCCTACATATTTATTTGTTCTAACACCCCTGTATAGCTATAATTGCACTCAATTCTCTAACATTTATTAAAATCCTCATTATAATAATTCCATCTCATTATATATTTCCATCACCCTGTATATGCAACTGCTTATAGACCACGCATAACATTTTTCAACCACCGTGTAAACCATTCTGTATATGCCACTGCCTATGACCCACCATATTTACTCTTTTTGTTTATGAAATTTTTAATTATCTTCTGTAACTATTTCAATCATTATATATATGGAACTCTTCGTGGTCTACTAAATAAATCAATTCCTATTCTAACATTTTTTATCACCATCCTGTATATCTATAATTCCTCTTACCCTATATTTCATCTTAACTATATATACAACTGCTTATGGGTTACGAAATGTTGCATTTCCATTTCCGCCACCCTGTATATGCATCTATGTATAACATTTTTTGCACCACCCTGTATAAGTGTAATTTTACTGCACCTTCCATTCCAAGAACCCTGTAAATTCAACCGCTAATGGGCTTCCCTATATAATTATTATATTAGTTATAATTGCACTCTACTCTATATTTTAAACACCCTAAATATGCAACTGCTTATGTGCCACCCATTAAAAAAATATTTCTAAAATATCTGGAATCGCCCTGTATAATTATGATATTCAACGATTACTTTACCCACTAAACAATAACAACGCTTGCAGGCCACCTCCAGAAGTACATGCTCTAAGTATATAATAGCATTGGTCTGTCTATATATAATTACTCAATGGTTTGAGTCTGGCGGCAGCGGCAAGCGGCACATTCATTTGTTTGGCATTGACATTATTGACGTAAATAATGAATTTTTATTATATTTTATTTAATGAATGAACCAATATTATAAATTAAGATTAGCATTCTGCACTGAAGGTCGTCAGTAGCTACTAAACAAAACAAAAATGAAAAAAATCGGTTGAGAAACAGAGGAGAAAATGGTACCTAATCGTTTTGTCTTAGCCTATTTATATATAGATTATATAACACCGCCCCTCCTTTAATTTCGATCTTCCCGTTTGGAATCATCCTCTTCATGGTAGGAAGCGAGTCGATTCAAAAGAACCACCTTCATATTAGGTCTTTTATTCCGGCGAATACGATAGACAACGTAATTGATCTTTTCGACTACCTCGTATGGATCATCCCAGGCGGCTGTCAGCTTTGGAGATTTACCTTTGTTCCTCTGGGGGTTGAACAAACACATTTTGTCCCACTCTTGGAACCCGACTAAATTGGCCTTGAGGTCATATCGTGTCTCCATCCGATCGCTAGTGGCCAACACCTGTGCTCGGGATAGTTCGTGTATTGCTAGCATGTTCTGACGAAGTTGGTCGGCATAATCGTTGACTTCTTGGACGGTTCTCTGGTGAGCCAAAAGTCAAATCACAAAGTAATCTCAGCTCCTTTCCGAATAGTACCCTGGCTGGAGTCAGTCCTGTACTATTATGTACAGCTGAGCGATAGGCCCATAGGAATATGGGAATATGTTCATCCCAATCACGCCTGGTTATTGCTGACGACCTTGGATAGATGTTGTTACAAGGTCCTGTTGAATCTTTCCACCATTCCGTCTGATTGTGAATACAAAGGTGTGGTTTTCGTTTTTTTTTATTCTCATAATCGTACAGACCTCCTGGAATACATTCGATTCAAAGTTACGCCCTTGGTCTGAATATAACTCCTTGCCTTCTGATTGGGTATAGCATATCCCTCAGGACATTTGCTGAACTAATCCATTGCGACCAATGTATTTGTTCCCCTTCTCAGACTCTGGAAATGGACCAGTGACATTAATGGCAATTCTGTCAAATTTGACGCCCTATTGTATTGCTGCATTCCGCCCTTGGTCCAGGTCTTCGGGCTGACTGCACACGTGTCACATTTCCGGCACCAAGGTCTGACGTCTTCGAAGTTACCCAGTAGTACTGTTGTCGAAGTTTTTATTCATGCCCAGATGACCTCCGGTAATCCCATTATGTACTTGTCAGGAAAGCTGGTACCTTTTTCTTTGGCACTACCAGTTGGGGCTTCGTTTCTCTGCCATCAGTGCTTTCTTAAGTCGTGTTTAACATTTCATTCTCTACCCATTTGACCCATAATGACAGGACGCCCCAGTTTTTCTTGAGGGAAAGGATTGGTTCAATACCTGGTTCAGCCTTTTGGTCCTGGATACATTGTTCCATTGTCCAGTCTTCATTGGTCTGTACGCGGGTCTGTCGGATGGAGATAACCACTCGCTGTTCCGTCTTCAGACAATGTCCGCATTCTGCTCTACAGGATCTTCTTGACAAGGCATCGGCATTGTTATGCAAACCGCCGGCACGGTTTTCAACCCCGAAATCTTATTGCTCTAATTTCTCTATCTACCTGGCCAGTTGTCGTTCGGTTATCTTAATGTCCAACAGCCATTTGAGGGCGCCATGATCGGTTCTCATTAGGAAATGAGAACCATAGAAATATTTGTGGAAATGGTCTACAGCCCTGATTATTGCAAGAAGTTCTTTTCTGGTGACACAATAATTTTATTTTTTCTGAGTTCTTTGGGAATAACACCACATACAGTTGAAAAATTTCAAAAAGTCCAAACGTTGCAAGGACTAAATCAGACCCCCGTTTTCAATGGTATTAACACAAATTAACAAGAAATTAAAAAATTAGAAGGATTCGTAATGACATATTTCGTAAATCACTATTTGACATTAATATTTGACAATAAAACTATGTATGTAACTATGTAACTAAGGGAATGAGTGCATATATTTTAGGTGGAGGTAGTATACACCAAATTAAACAAAAAACTCTTATACCACTATGGTCCGTAGGCCTTAATAACCAAGAAAATCCCTAAAACATATTAGGTAAATTATTGTCAATCCGGCAACGTCGCTCGCGTTCGAAGCAGATTCACTCTTAGCGCGAATAATAAAGGAATGACTACGCCGGCAAAAAAAAATAAACACCTGTGTTTTTGTATTGACTGATGATATTGACCTTAGAATTAAATAAAAATGTATGAAATATTTTGTTGAAAATATTTACGTTTTTAATACAAGGTATTGCAATTAGAATTTGTATTTGGCGGTTTCTTTTATGCAATTATACAAAGTTGGGTAAATATGATATTCAACTCAAGAGATCTGTATATGTAGTTTTTTACCTGTTAAATTATTCGAAGAGTCATTATTACTGATTTAATTAATATTATTTATATTAGACAAGTAAATATGTAATCCTACTTACCGAATTTATTATAATGATAGAACTGAGTTGAAACAACGGATTATTCACAGCAAATGTTCAAAATGCTCACCAAAAAATCCTGGAATATTTCGGATTTCGTCAGCAGCGTCAAAAATGCGTTGTCTAAGGTCATTCTCGTCAATAATTGGAGTCGTGTAAACCTTACTTTTCATGTGTCCCCATAAGTAGAAATCTAAAGGATTGAGATCATGAGATCTTGCTGGCCAACGTATATGTCCGTTTCGACCAATCCAACGACGGGGAAATGTTCTATTTAAGAAGTCGACAACTAGATGACTTGCGTGGGCAGGTGCTCCGTCATGTAAGTACCACATATTGGAACGTGTTTGTAGGTTCACTTCATCTAACAAATCTGGTAGCATGTTGTTCAAAAAATAAAGGTAATTCTCACCTGTCAAACGTGCAGGCAGTATAAATGGCCCAACCAAGTATTCACCAAGTATTCCAGCCCACAGGTTAACTGAGAATTGGTGTTGAAATACTGACTGGCGTATTTCGTGCGGATTTAACTCAGACCATGAATGCGTATTATGAAAATTTATTATACCATTCCTATTAAAACTTGCTTCATCTGTTGTTAAAATATTGTTCACAAAATTAGGAAATTGTCGATGTTTTCTGAGGAACCAACGACAGAAATTGAGTTTTGGTTGAAAATCATCAATTGAAAGCCCTTGAACCCGCTGCATGTGATATGGATAGAGCAATTGTTCCCGTAAAGTTCTATGAACAACAGTGTGAGAAATTTGCAGCTCACTTCCAATACTTCGTGTGCTACGATATGGGTTGATGTCGATAAGGTCTAGTATTTGATCCTCAGCAGCTAAGATACTATTATGTCGCTGTGGTCCGCGATTGTTTATTTGTGGTATTACACTACCTGTTTCCAGAAGCCTCTGCGAAACAGCTACGAATGTCCTAACATTGGGCAGGCGTCTGTTTGGAAACCTTTCCCTGTATAACATTCTTGCTATTCTGCAATTACGTCTGCTTTCCCATAAATTAAGAGCATGTCATGTCTTTCCCTAATTGTATAATCGGCCATTATTTATCACAAATAAATACTGTCGCACTATTCTTAATTTTCGAACTTACACACTAATCACAACCGATTTTATTTATTTAAAAAATATATTAAATGGAAAGCAAACCACGAAGTCTACATCAAATAGATATCATTCAAATCACTTTACCGTTTATCTATTCTTATTTACAAGAATCGAAATCGCAAAAAACAATCGTAACTCTCAGTCGTCGTTAAAGTAAAAAATATAGTAAATAAATGGTCTGTATGTATTCGGAGAAACTTACACTAAATTATAAAAGCATATTTCGAGTTTAAATAATCAATTTTCATTTTAATGTGGCTATTAAAGATGTATATGCTATTGAGTATTTACATATTTAGATTTACCGACATTTTGAAATCGAATTTATTGTATTATTCACTGTAGCAAGGGCTACATAAAATCTAACTTTATGTGTTCTTTTTGGCAAAACTATAGTTTATTTTAGAAAATGTTATAAAGCATTTTGATTTGTTTTTGCCTGAAGTATTGTTCTTCAAAATCTTTGCACTCAAACCGTTTACACCCTGTATATGTATATGGGACATTTCACGTCAAGCGGATCACTCTCACGGCCAAAATGTGTTTTGACCAACTAAGACGTATGAGGTCTCAAAATGTTCGTCCAAAATAGCAGATCCGAGATGGGGGTCAAAAGACCGATTTGGTGACAAAATTTTTAAAAACTAACCGATTTACACCGAGGTTTTTTTGGGTCGCTTATTACGAATCTGACGTCTAATTTCAAAAATTCAAAATGGCGGATACCATATGGCTGATGTTTTTTTTTTAATCCACCAATTTATACCGAATTTGGTACACGGTAGTTTTTAAGGTTGCTGATTACGAATTCTAGATCATATTTGGAAAATTCAAAATGGCGAATCCAAGATTAAAAAAATCAAAATGGCGGACAAAACTTTCAATCATCAGCCGATCTCCAAAGGAATTACAGTTTTTGTGATCGCTGATTACGTATTTAACATCGGATTCGTAATCAGCGACACCAAAAATCCCCCAGTGCTGATTTTGTTTAAGATCGTCTTTATAAGGTTCCTGACAAAATTCTTTCGTGTATAGATGCATTGCATATGCACGATCTAGTGGCGGTAATTAGAATTAAATATTGTATAGGGTGTTTAAAAAGTCCTGGACCCCCTGATAACTTGACTGAAAGACATTTCTGAAAAAAAAATTATGTACAAAAAGTTCAACATTTTTCCGCACTATCCGATCGTGACCTTTAATTTGAGCTGACCTTTAAGGTCATTTGGAGGTCAACTCCGTTTTTTCAAATGGATTTGTAAAGATCGGGAAATTTCATTAGATCATTTTTTTTATTCAAAATGGGGGAAAACTACAAGATGGCGGATCTTGGAAGGCGGATAAAACTTTCAAAAATCAGCCGATCTGAAACGAAATCAGCACTGGGGGATTTTTGGTGTGGCTAATTAGGAATCCCATGTTAGATACATAATCAGCGATCACCAAACCTGCAATTCCAGTGGAGATCGGCTGATGATTGAAAGTTTTGTTCGACATCTTTGATCTGCCATTTTGATTTTTTCCAATCTTGGATCCGCCATATTGAATTTTCCAAATATGATCTAGAATTCGTAATCAGCAACCCTAGAAACTACCGTCTACCGAATTTGGTATAAATCGGTTGATTTAAAAAATATATATCAGCCATCTTGTATCCGCCATCTTGAATTTGTGAAATTAGACGTCGGATTCGTAATAAGCGACCCAAAAAAACCTGGTATCAAGTTTAGTATAAATCGGTTAATTTTTAAAATTTTTGTCATCAAATCGGGCTTTTGCACCCATCTTGGATCTGCCATATTGGATTTTTTCATCCAACCACACCAGCTTTTAAGAGGCATCTGTCATCTAAAATTCGAGTTCAAAAATGACCTTGTTGGTTGCTAATATTGTTCTGTACATTTTGTCGTTTACTCAAGTTTTATCCACCTTTTAACATCTATATTAGGTCCGCCATTATGAATTTTTGAAAAGTACCACACGGCGTCTGAAAGTCTGTTCCGAGACAAACATTTTGAGGCCTCATACGTCTTAGTCGGTCCAAATAAATTTTGAGAGTGATCCGCTTGACGTGAAATGTCCCATATATATATATATATATACTAGCTGACCCGGCGAACTTCGTACTGGCCCTATAATCAAGAAATATCTGTTACCTTTTTATCTGAATTAAGTTAATTTCTTTATTAAATGTTGCTGTTGGTATGTTAATAAATCGAAATTATTCCAAAAACAAAGTGTATTTCTTTGACTTGCAGCATTACTGGTTCTGCGACTTAAGTTTGTGCGTCTAATTGCCGGCATCATTAGAAAGAAAAATTTAACTGAAAATAAAAAAACTATAGTACCCATTCTTTTGTAAAAGTATCAAAATTGTCTATCAAAACTTTCCAACACTATATTAATTTGACTAACCTTGTTGAACAAACACTTCAGAAAAAAACACACAGTACAAATTATCCTGTAGAAAGCAATGTGAAGATTACACTAAAAAATGGTAAATGAATTATGTAGGTATTTCTCAGACCAATATATTTGCAAAGAGCATGTAAACT
Organism: Octodonta nipae; assembly: GCA_034190945.1. Classification (NCBI taxonomy): domain Eukaryota; kingdom Metazoa; phylum Arthropoda; class Insecta; order Coleoptera; family Chrysomelidae; genus Octodonta; species Octodonta nipae. Next base: position 78,359,690 of record CM067218.1, on the reverse strand, counting down.
ACGTTTCTTTGTTTTAATGTCAACTACGTGAATATTACTGCCAGTGACACTTAAAAAAGTTTGCAAAGAGCATGTAAACTACGTTTCTTTGTTCTAATGTCAACTACGTGAATATTACTGCCAGTGACACTTAAAAAAGTTTGCAAAGAGCATGTAAACAACGTTTCTTTGTTTTAATGTCAACTACGTGAATATTACTGCCAGTGCCACTTAAAAAAGTTTGCAAAGAGCATGTAAACTACGTTTCTTTGTTGTAATGTCAACTACGTGAATATTACTGCCAGTGACACATTATTTTATTAAAAAAGTGAAACGTTCTAGTTTCCTGCGCAACTTTCGTATTTTTTTCTTACATAAGAACCTTCTCCTAATAATAACAAAAAAAGAATTATTGAAATCGCTCCAGCCATTCACGCGTGATGCCGTGACCAAGGAAAAAAGGGATTCATTTATATATATATATATATATATATATATATATATATATAGATTTTTTCTTACATAAGAACCTTCTCCTAATAATAACAAATACAACAAAAAAAGAATTAGTGAAATCGGTCCAGCCATTCACGCGTGATGCCGTGTCCAAGGGAAAAAGGGATTCATTTATATATATATATATATATATATATATATAGATTTTTTCTTACATAAGAACCTTCTCCTAATAATAACAAATACAACAAAAAAAGAATTAGTGAAATCGGTCCAGCCATTCACGCGTGATGCCGTGTCCAAGGGAAAAAGGGATTCATTTATATATATATATATATATATATATATATATATATATATATAGATTTTTTCTTACATAAGAACCTTCTCCTAATAATAACAAATACAACAAAAAAAGAATTAGTGAAATCGGTCCAGCCATTCACGCGTGATGTCGAGTCTAAGGGAAAAAGGGATTCATATATATATATATATATATATATATATATATATATATATATATATATATGTAGATTTTTCTTGCATAAGAACCATCTCCTAATAATACCAAATACAACAAAAAAAGAATTAGTGAAATCGGTCTAGTCATTCACGCGTGATGCCGTGACGAAGGGAAAAAGGGATTTATTTTTATATAGATTTTTTCTTACATAAGAACCTTCTCCTAATAATAACAAATACAACAAAAAAAGAATTAGTGAAATCGGTCCAGCCATTCACGCGTGATGTGGGCACCAAGGAAAAAAGGGATTCATTTTTATATATATATATATAGATTTTTTCTTACATAAGAACCTTCTCCTAATAATCACAAATACAACAAAAAAAAGAATTAGTGAAATCGGTCCAGCCATTCACGCGTGATGCCGTGACCAAGGGAAAAAGGGATTCATTTATATATATATATATATATATATATATATATATATAGATTTTTTTCTTACATAAGAACCTTCTCCTAATAATAACAAATACGAACAAAAAAAGAATTAGTGAAATCGGTCCAGCCATTCACGCGTGATGCCGTGTCCAAGGGAAAAAGGGATTCATTTTTATATATATAGATTTTTTCTTACATAAGAACCTTCTCCTAATAATAACAAATACAACAAAAAAAGAATTAGTGAAATCGGTCCAGCCATTCACGCGTGATGCCGTGACCAAAGGAAAAAGGGATTCATTTATATATATATATATATATAGTGGTTTCGGTTTAAGGGATATTGACTACTGTCTTGTTATTGTTTTGTACTCTTTATTTATAAGCCTAGCTTTCGAAACAGTTTGTTTCTTCTTCAGGGCGGCAAAATTGTTGAGTTAAGACTGAAGGTCCATTGGTATTAAATTAGTGAGTTTTATCAGATAAACTCACAACGTTATGGTGCTGAATTATTTCTGTATTTTATTCATTATTTTATTGTAATTTAATACCAATGGACCTTCAGTCTTAACTCAAGAATTTTGCCGCCCTGAAGAAGAAACAAACTGTATCGAAAGCTAGGCTTGTAAATAAAGAGTACAAAACAATAACAAGACAGTAGTCAATATCCCTTAAACCGAAACCACTATTATTAGACGTGACTATTAGCTGTAACATATATATATATATATATATATATATATATATATATATATATATATATATATATATATATATGGTTTCCTATCGGTTGGCCCTTGGCGCTCAGTGGCCACGCCTCCCGCTTGCTGATTAGTTATGTCCGGTTGAGTTGTTATAGGACGGGTCCGGGCCGGTACGGTGTTTAATAGAATTTTCCAACAATTCGATAAGTTCTGGATTTCATTGCGTACGTTTAGACTGTGAGGCCTCTTCGCTATTCAATTGCCTCTCTAACGAGCCTTGATTTCGGGTGTTCTATATTTGCCAGTACTCTGGTGTTCTCAAAGTCTATTCGGTGTGACATCGTGGTGGCGTGTTCCGCAATGGATGTTGTTTTTTCCCGATTTCTTATATGGTTCTGGTTTATTTTGTGATGGATGCCATTAAGGTGGTCTAAAAATGTGTTGAGGTGTTCCCTTCCATGAGGCCAAATCACAAAAGTATCATCCACATATCGCAGCCATAAACTGGGTTTAAGAGTTGCTGTTCTTAGTGCCAACTCCTCAAAGTTCTCCATAAAAAGGTTCGCTATAACTGGTGAGAGTGGCGATCCCATTGGAGCTCCTTCCACTTGTTTGTATCGTTGGTTCTCGTAAACAAAATAGGTGTTCATCAGACAGTGCCTTGTTAAGTCTACAAGGTGTTGAGGTGGTTTGTATTTTTCTATTATGATATCCAAGGCTTCGTCGATAGGGATGTTGGTAAAAAGGGACACTACGTCAAAACTGACAAGAAGACACTCAGGTTGTAAAACCGTTTTTCTAAGTATTTCGATGAAATGTGTCGAATTTTTGACATATGAGTCTGCCCCCTGTGCAAACGGTTGAAGTTGTTGGGCTAGGTATTTGGCTAGCTGTTGTGTTGGGGATCCAATTGAACTTACTATTGGCCTCAAAGGTGCACCTTCTTTATGTACTTTTGGCAACCCAAAGAATTTCGGACATCTCGATGACCTTTCACGCGGAATGAGTTGCAGTTGGAGATTTTTGTCGATCCTACTTGCTTGGATTTTGACCTTGGTTGTTTTCTCCAGATAAGTTGTTGGGTCAGTAGTAATTTGTTTATATGCTGGATCTTGCAGCAATGTTTGAATCTTGTTTGAATAATCCACTGTATCTAAAAAAATTACAGTCGCATTTCCTTTATCAGCAGGTAGAATGACAATGTCCTTGTTGAGGCGAAGTTGTTTCAAGGCCTCATTTTCTTCTATAGATAGGTTACTTTTGGTGATTTAGACTTTCTTAGAACAAGTGACACATCTTGTCTAATTATTTCAGCGGTGTTCGCATCTAATTTTGAAACTGCTGTTTCCACGCCACATATTATGTGAGAGGGAGCAATAGCGTAATTGAAGCCCTTAGCCAACACGCCAATCGAGGTAGAGTTCAATTGGACCGAAGATAATTTATAAACGGTTCTATTCGTTTCCAATTGCCTTGAGGTTAGACTGTGACCGTTATTTTCCGTGAAAAATTTGTTTTTGGGCTTCTGTTGGAGCTTCAATTTGTTAAATTTTGTCTGTTGTTGCATTGTTGTCAACTCTGCATTCGTAGGTGTAGGTGGATATCTAAGAGTTTAGTATTAAGTACATCCAAATCTCTTCTGACATCACGTATGGCTTCCCTAAGTAGGGCACAACTAGCTTTCCATAAGATATTCTGTGTTTTTCTGTTGTTCTTCCAGAACTTTACCGTCATGTTTTTCGGAATAATTACTTCATCGCGGCATCGTTGTAAAAAATGTAGATCGCACAAATGTTTGCTTCTTTTCGCGCGTAATTTCTCAAAAGATGACTTCTATAGTGAAACATTCCACAGATAGGTAGTTAAGAAGCTTCATCATTCTGTGCGCAGAAATTTTCCACGCCGCTATGTCATAATCAAGGGTTTCGATGACTTGGGCAGTCTGGTCTCGGACAAATGGATCAGTATGCGAAATCCAATAGAAAGTTCAAGTTTTTCCTAGTCGTAATCGACTCTTTTTCAAAGTACGACGAGACCACTGAAAACTAAGTCTGGTGAAGAGGTGACGCGAGCCTTTGAGAGTATCCTCCGGGAACGTCAACCAAAAAACCTTCAAACACGCAATCAATCATTATAGCACCTTTAGTGCGATGTAAGCCTCAATCGCTGAACGAACCATTAGAACGTTAAAAGTGTGTCTATACAAGTACTTTAGTTTGAATGGTACACACAAATGGATTGATGTTTTACCGGACATCGTTAAGTACTACAACCATCGTAAACACTCCGAGACAAGGATGCGACCCGTTCACATTAATAAGAGTAAGGCTTGTAACATTAAAGTATACAATACTCTAAAAATTGCCAGTGTTGGAAAATTCAAAGTTGGAGTGTTGTTCGCATCAGCAAAACCTAACACTTCTTAGATAAGGGATATGTAAATAACCGGCAAAAATATAACTAACCCCGTTCCGTATCTCTTGGAAATATGTCTGGCAATCCGATTCAAGGAGGCTTTTACGAGCTACAAAAAGCAGTTTACCCAGATGTTTATCTTGTCGAAAAAGTACTGCAACGAAAAGGCAACAGGGTTAAAGTTCGCTGGCTTGGTTTTATTGAGTCCCATGATAGTTGGATTAATGCTAGCAATAAGCAATCAGTACGTATCATTTAGAAACTTAAATAAATGTATAAATTGGGTGTTTGGTTTTCTTTCATCAGTTGAGAACATGGAGAGTCGTCAGTACTATCAATCGTATGAAAATCGATGATGTCATTGTATGTCCCTTTTGTCAAACTGAGGGATACAATTGGCAATCTGGTGACGACCCAGTGGCCGACCATTTGGAGTGTTCTCCGTATTACAGTTTTTTCGATCTGGATGACACGTATCGCAAATAGACCAGCCATTTACCAGAGAAAAGCAACACTTGACAGTCGTCTTGCAACGTACACTGACTGGCCCATTTCTCTAAGACAAACACCCGAAATTCTTGCGAATGCAGCCTTTTTCTGTACGGGATATGGTGACAGGCTAAAATGCTACTATTGCGGCATAGAACTGAATAAACTCTTACCTACCGACAACATTGAAGAGATGTACACAAAGGCGTTCGATAACTGTTTACTGCTCAAAAATTACCCAACAAATCCCAGCAACACCAACACTTATAAAATTTGTCTCAGTAATGACATGTCAAATGTTGTTCTGCCACGTAGACACCTGGCTAGTTGCTCACTGAAAATACATCACTGTTACATATGCAGAAAACGTATAGCTGGCTATTTAAAAATCTTTGTATCTTAATTACTAAAATAAAATACATATTAGGACATATTTTGTTTTAATTTCCAACATAATTTACAGAATTATTATGCAACATAAAGGTTTGAGCATCTCCAGAAATCTCCGTAGCAATATTTTCCACCATGATAGATTCGATATTGTCCACAAGATCACCATCATACAGGGGCGTCAATGAAAAATCAAGGTTTCGTAATGTGTTTCCTCGAGTGAACCATTTTAAATTTCCTATCCGAGACTTGAGCATGTTGCTCACATCTACGGAGTGTGACACATTGTACCAATTTTTAACAACTTTAGCATTAAAATGTTTCTTCAGAAAGGCAATTATGGTTGAATGGAAAGACGCTCTCTGCCTACGAATCACGTACCACTCATTCTCCCGTAAAGTTAACAGAGCCATACATCTCTGTTTGCTGCGGTTAATGGACAGTGGAGCTACTCGAGAGCTTACTTAATCAAACGAGTCACAACACCAGTATGGATTTTCTTTGATACGGTATTCAATACACCTTTATGTTGTTTGGCTGCTGTGACAAACTCCTCTTCCATTCGAATACGACACATTTCCGCTCGTATACGCTCCTGATCTGCTCGGATTCGTTCTTCTTCCGCTCGACGACGATACTGTTGCAGTCGAATACACTTAGCCTCGGTAGAGTTTTTAATTTCGAATATGAGGTGTTTAAGTTCATTAATCTCTTGGGTTAAATGCTTGTTTTGTGTAGTGACCAGCTCCAAACAACATTCTTCATAGCATTTTTCATATTTGAAGTACTGTATGGAAATGTAGAGCAAGCGAATTTCTGTTGCTTAACACTTCGCATTTGCATAAGTAGAAATTCAAAGTCTATGGTACTCATGGAAATGTATTTCTTTTGGAAATTCTGTTCCTCTTGCATTTCCTTATAAACGACCGGCGGATATTGCTTCTTGATTAAACCCCAAATGAACAACTAATGCAAACTAAATGAGTTAATGTTCTCGTAGCTTCCTGCCGGGAAAAGTGGAAGGGCGGCATTAGTCCATTTTTAATTTCCTGACTCTGATTCTGATGCAGAGAAACCTGTTTGTGAAAGAAAGAATTTAAGCAAAGTCCCTACTTGACAATGGTTTGAAATGTCCGAAGACAGTGCTGGCTGGTGACGTCATAGAAAAGTGAAAGCGGGCTGTATACAAACAGCCGTTGATGTCAGATATCATATATTTCCTTAGATGTTGGAAAAACATATGTATGTCTGGGGAAAAACCCAGTCGAACATATTGTTTCTAAAGAAATTAGCGTTCAATGATTGAGATAAAAACAACTGGTGCGTTGCTGCCAAATTTAACGCAAACACATTGAAGAATTCAACAGGTGATTTATTTTAAACTGTATACTTCATGAAGAAGAAGAAGATGATAATGATGGGACTAGTCTGTAAGTATTCAAAGTTATCGACAGATATCTGCTTATGAATTGCAGTAGCGTCTGGTATTTATAATCTGCAATTTTCTGTAAGTTACCTCATGCATATTTTGTTAATGAGCCACCCTGTATTCCCAACAAATCATCATACCAGGAACAATCGTTAATTAGACATGGACTTGTTACGATATTTTGTTGACCTTTAGCGTAACATTCTAAACGAAATTGGTCCGGAATATGTCCCAATTAGTGCGTACGACAAGTGATATTTTCTTCAACTCAAGGTCATCAAGTATCAACGAAATCGCTAATTACGTATATCGTTGACTCGCGATATAGTCTTGATCTCAGGGTCATCTTCTTTGTTTGTGTAATACTAAGACAATACATATTTTAGCGACTTTGCAAATAGTTTACATGGTTGGTAATAAAAAAAATCAGTACTTCTGACAGGAATATTTTGGTAATAGAATACTTCGATTATTATTATTTGTAGATTGCATTTTTAAGTGTCATATGTTTGTACCTGAACTTGTTTTCCGAAACTATCTTCAATTACCCTTTCTAAAATTAACGGTTTAACATTTTTAGACATTAAAGATGGACATATGACAAAAGTTATAATTTAATGTGATCATCTTCTTATGGACTGAAAGTATTACTTACAACCAAATTTCTTGACTAAATCCTTTACTTTTAGCAGCATGCCAGTGGTGAACTAATAGGTATCCTATCCATCTGTGAGATACTTGTCATGTGAGTAAAACACTATTATATATTTTAAAAGTATATTTTCAAATTATATATTTTTTTAAAATTAACTCTACTCTGTGGAAATTTCAAGTAACACTCCTAAATGTTGATTAGTTCCCAATTGTTGTTGTACTCCTTTAAATTTCAGGTATAACTTCTCTGTGGAAAATTTTTCAAGATGCAGTTTAAATGTTTGTGTCACCCTTTTCGGTAAAAATGTAACTTTATCGTCCAACTCCAGACAGATGCTTTCACCAAATTGTGGTTTCACCAATTTTGCTGGGATGATCCTGTACTGCGTTCCTGGTTGTAGATCCCACACTTTCACCATTGGTTTGTTCTCCACTTCTCTCGAACTTATTGCATTAATTTCCTGTAAAAAGTCCATCTATTCTTCTTCGATTATAACAAAAACTAATGCGTTTTGAGTATTTGTTGGGCTAGTGAACTTGGTAGTCTGATCGCATTAATCGCTTGCTGCAGACGGAATGACCTGACAACACTCTCTGCTTTATATGTAGGTATTTGAGAAGCTTCATGTTCACAAGATGGTAGCGATGGTGGTGGTAGAGGTGGTAAAAGACCAAGATCCACCTTGATTGAACGTAAATAGATACACAGGTTTTCAGTTGGAACGTCAGAAGTTCTCTCTCCCTATCCCTAACTGATTAATTAAAACACCCCATAGGAAGCCTACATAGCAAGCATGTCCATGTAGAAATCTCATCTAACAAGTCGTGATAAAACTTACAAAAATTCAGTTTATTCAAAGATGTTACTTTATCCAGTATAATGGGATCGTCTGCTAAAAGACTACACACGTCAATATAGTTTAGATATAATATCGATACGTGTTTCATAAGCATAAGTATATAGGAAAGCAACTCACACCAACAGATACTTTCATGCTAATTCTCATCACCACATTATGATGTTCTCATAAATAGGAAGGAAGATGGAACCCTTGGCCATACAGTATATAGGAAAGCAACTCACACCAACAGATACCTTCATGCTAATTCTCATCACCACCCAGCCCAACTACAAGCCGTCGTCAAGACTTTAGTAACCAGATCACAAAGACTAGCTGACCAGGATAACATCAAACAGGAAATGGACAGCTTAAAAACAGCTCTGAGACAAAACGGATTTACAGACCGAAATATACAAAGAGCCCTAAAGTCAAAACCGAGATAAACAGACGAGGAGCATGAGACACCAATAACCAAGGCTTATTTACCGTATGTCAAGGGGTCTACGGACAGTATTGCAAGAATTCTACGGAAACACAATATCGATACTATTTTCAATACAGACAGAAAAATAAGCACGGTGTTGAGGACTCCGAAGACGAGGATCCCTTTAGAACAACAGAGAGTGTGCGAGATTCCATATGCTGACTGTCATACAACCTATGTGGGGCAAACTAATAGAAGAATTCAAGCTAGACGTGATGAACACCAGAACGCTGTAAGAAAGCAGGAAAAAACAACATCCATTGCGGAACACGCCACTACGATGTCACACCGAATAGACTTTGAGAACACCAGAGTACTGGAAAATATAGAACACCCGAAATCAAGACTCGTACGAGAGGCAATTGAAACAGCGCAGAGGCCTCACAGTCTAAACGCACGCAATGAAATTCAGAACTTATCGAATTGTTGGAAAATTCTATTAAACACCGTACCGGCCCGGACCCCTCCAATAACAATTCAACCGGAAATAACAAATCAGCGGGCGGGAGGCCCACCTAAAACATTTGCCCGCGAAAACTTAAAAACAATATATATATATATATATATATATATATATATATATATATATAATATAAAATGTGGGACGCATAGTTTGAGGACAAAATTTCAGATTATTGTATACTTCGGGGACATTTGTATACTTTGGGGACATTTCAGAAGTTGTTATATTACGCATATTTTGAGACCAGTTTGAACAAATTTATATCATGCATATTTTGAGGACATTAATATGTAATATAAATAGGAATAACAGATGGCGATACCATGTCATATTCATTAAATAAAAATCTTAGTTTGTACAAGGCGAATTTGAGAACTTGGAATTTGTATTACTTCTCAGTTGTTGTCTTTGTAATTTGAAAATAAGTTAATTATTAATTTACAGACTTATTGCATGATAGATAAATAAAAATATAGTTTTGAGCATATATCATAAATTTTGGCATATCAAAGTATTATTAAGTACTAAAAGTTATATAAATTTTTAATTAAACAAAAATTTAATGAATGAGATTTATGTTAATACTATAAATTAGTTTCAAAGATCCTTTAATGCAATGCCGTAATAGTTAGCTGGGGTAGTAGATACTTACAGGCTGAGGTATTGGCCGGTTATAATTAGGTAATTGTGAAATAAAACGCATTTAGAAGTTCACGGAAAGGGTAACTCCAAGAAGGACTTTGTAAAAACAGATTTGAATAAAAATGTCGGCAGGGCAATCATTTCATGAAATTGTGTACTTGGAAGGTGTAAATAAAAGTCGTCAATCGAGATGTATAATTTGTTTTAAATATTTGGTATGGATATGTTTCTCATTCATTTAACAGAACAAATTTTTAATACTCAGCAAAATAGGTTTCATTTACATTCAATTTATGTTCGATGCCATGACAAAACACTTTTCATATATTATCATGAAGCAAAAATAAATGAATTTATTAACCACATTTTGCATTTTTAGTTATATTAATTACACTTCTATCTAATTTTGTTTTTATGCTGCATGCGTTTATTAACATATGAAAACTATACGAGGATCATTATTGCATTGCAGGATGTTCGGCTAATACTCCTTAAAGAGATATTTTAATTTTTTGACAGATTGTTCACCGATTTCAACTGCTCTTTGAATAAAATAATAAAAATATGAACTTCTATGTATGTAAAGTTTATTTTGTTAAATTTTTAGTTTGCCTCTGAAGCAAGCAACCTATTTTGACAAAAAATAGAAACTGCTGCACTATATATATGTTCACAGTGTTTGTGGCGTTTCTTTTCTACACTGAGAGAAATAACGACTCCAAATAAAGTCTCTATATTCATACTTTAGCCGAACCATTTGGAATTAGAATAGTTAATGATTTATCTGCTTATAAAAACTGCGCAAAGGAATTATAGTTAAATTTCACGTGGAGTTGAATAATTTCATATACATTGAATAAATCAACTTATTTGGTGACACAACAAAATAAATATACGAGGAGTGCGTATTACAAGATATAGTACTAACATTACTAGTTTATTAGAAGATTCCGAAACGTTCATGAAACTGAAAATAATATAAAATGGGCGACACCAACTTGATCCAAGACTTTTGCAGAAATTACAGTTTACAATATCTATATATAAATAGGCAAAGACAAAACGGTTGGGTACCATTTTCACCTCTGAACCTCAACTGATTTTCTTTATTTTTGTTTTGTTTAGAAGTTACCGACAACCTTCAGTGCTAAAATTTATTTTTAATATTGGTTCATTCATTAAATAAAATCAAATAGAATAAAAAAAATATATTATTTACTTCATACTGTCAATGCCATCCAAATAATTGTAACAGTGCCGCCAGATTGCTTGAACAGAAAATTGTAAAGGTATTTGAGACCATACGTCTCAAATGTTAAGACAAACTAAATTAAACGTAAAACTAACAAATTTTGACCATTCCCTAAATTTTTTGTACATAGTCATGCTATTGAAATAGAACCCACGAAAAATCAACTAAAATCAGAATTATGTTTGACTTGAAAAATTTGTCTCATAATATTTTATTAACTTAACCTTTTACTTTTTTTACATTCTTTTTAACCCCAGACGCAATAAGTTGTTGTAAGTATGAAGGTGTGTATCTGTATGTGGCACCGTAGCTCCTAAATGAATGGACCGATTTTGGTGGGGTGTTTGGAGATGAAAGCAAACGTGATCGAGATGGTTCTTAGCTACAATTTACTAATATTTGTTCTGAACTTTGAAGCTCATCAGCTCATTTCCGACTTGACAAAATGGTCTGTGTTTAACTGTTCCTAAACGACTGGACGGCTTTTGATGAAATACTTTGTGAGTGTTTGTGGGGGTTCATGGATAGCTTATATTCACAATTGGACCAGGTAGGTGGCGCAGCAATCGGTTTCTTGAACTCCTAAATTTCTGTACCGATTTTAATGGATTTTTTTATGTATTAGAGTGGTTTAGATTCATAATTAGATCAGGTAGATGGCACTAAGATCAGATTCTAGGAATATATACTTTTTGAACATCCAAACAGCTGGACAGATTTTCTCTGTGTAGTTGTCTTAGGTATGAAATCCAAACGTAACAAGTCCAGAATATTAATGTTTTTTACGTTTTAGAGGTGTTGGGGGTTATAAAAAGTTAATTTTGTCTTGCTATTATTGGCGGGTAAAGTTTCATATAATTTGATAATTACTACTACAAGAATCGTGATACTATGCACAGATCGTGATTCGCGATAAATAGGGTCATATGGCAATCCTGATATTCATGGCCTGGCGATTTTGATTTAAATTTTGACATTTCATTCACTCAGAAAAGTTGTCAATGTATTTTCAAGATTTCTATTACAATTAATTGCAAAAATGTCCAAAAGTGTATTTACCTAATATTAATTAACAATAGGTGGGTCTTATGTTTTTATATGTTCTATACCAAATGGAAATCATCATGGGTTACTAGGTATGGGTGTTTAACTTACATTAATGAAAATATACTGAATCGTAAGATATATTATAGTTTAAGGTTTATCAATATCTACTTATGTATTGTAATTATTTATAATGTAATAGTACTCCTCGTTCATACTAACTTTTGAGTTAGTTTCTTGCATTTTCTTCTTACGAGTTGAAATCGTAGCTGTAAAATCTCTGAATAAAGATTCTCATTTCTATTATACTCACTTAAATACACTTTAAGACTACCTTTACATTATTCATTTTTGGGTACATGATCTACCAGTTACTGTTTTCTAAGAATTTAGTCAACTTGTAGTTAATTTTTTTAAATAACAAAGCTGGCGTTAAAGTTGGTAACCTACAAAAATTAGTAAACATTTATGTTAGATTAGTTCTCAAATGACTACACATGGCAGTGACTGGGAACGCTCTATCAGATCATCAGGTGATGACCATCTTTTTCTGTCCAGTGTCTGAAGTTGCCTATAGTTCAATAGAAAAATAGTCAGTGTTGTGGATCAGTATTGATTTTTCAGAAAACTACACACTAATTTTCGTATAAATTAGTTTTTTTAAATTTTTGTTGGGATTATAATAATGTCGTTAACATAATATTATTTTCACAAAATTCCGAAGGTGTTTTGTAACAAATCATCAATCAGAAGACAATAGAAAAGATCTTAAAGATTAGAGTTTCCATTGCGTTGTTTGTCATATCTATTTAAGAAATCGTTTGATTTGTTTTTATTAGGTTGCGAAGAAAAATTCGGCGATAATTATATCGAGCATGTTTCATAGACTATTGGTAATGTATAGGACATATTTATATAAAAATAAGCCTAAACTAATAAACATAGATTAAACATATTTGCGTCAATATTTATGTAAATTTAATCCAAATGAAGTAATGATATATATTTTATAGTAGTTAATCCTACCCCGACTCGGTGTGTATCAGTCCACTATTAGGAGAAATATTTAATACTCGTATATCCCTTGAATGCAACTATCAGAAATTGTATACTACGTTGATAATATACAAAGTTTAAAACGTGACTTTTTTATATTTTTGGACAGCTTTGGTTCTCATTTCATTAATAAACATCTTATAAATAAATTTTAGTAGCCTGGTAAATACATTTTAATGCTACAAAGATCATACCCAATTCTTTAATTGAATTCAGAGTTCAACTCGTTTAATAGCTCCTCATTCAATGAAAAATTCATTGGAACTGTCCAGGTTAATCACTGAACATACAATCTCTTAAAAATGAATTCTAGTATCTTTTCATGTCACAAATATATATAAGTCAATATCCCGAAAAATACTAATATAAATTCAGTAATAAAAAAAATTACATTACCATTGTAAAAAAATGGTTTAGAAATTGATCATATCGTTATTAGGTCGAGAGGTTATAATAACGGATATAAACGAAAAATAACTAATCATCTTATGTTAGGAAAACAACCACAATTTGTCAATTAATTAATTTACCCCCTTATTAAATACTCTGAACAACCAGTAACATTAGGATCACTTATGCATTTCGGAACTCTAAGAGAGAATATCTAGAATTTTGATCTAGACAAAATATTAGAGTTACTTTTAAACCGCAAATTAATTTATCAAACCTATTATTTAATGCTAAAGAAAAAACTCCTTAATGATCAATTAGATGTAAGATGTAAACAGGAACATATTTGACATTTTCAAATTGGCAGTTTCCTGTCACACACTATATATTCCTTATCCAGAAATGCACCATGTTTTTTTACCTTATTAATTTATATTTTGTTTGAAAATGACACGTCTAATGTCGAAATTAGTCACTGTTTATTAATAGAGACGCCATATTATTACAAAATATTTAATTTCATTCATTATAATGATCGAATATCACAAAGCGTCTTCCACCATTCGTTATCAACCTGATAAATTACATATATAAGTAGGTATTGACTAGACAACAAAATATAAAACAGTTCTTGTATCACCGGACGGAATTTTTAAAAAAGTTTTTTATACTACGCTGCCGTCGCGTCGACAAACATTGCTGAGAAATAAGGTCCCTGGAATTGTCGTAAAATGAAAACGACATTATTTTTATCTAAACATGAGGAATTACTTAATATTTTTACTTCTCAAGCAGTTTAAAGGTTCAGAAAGTAACAATGCTCACATTTGTGGTATTAAAATATAATAAATAGGTAAATTCTTATTAATTAAATCCTCGTCTGTTTACCACACACTACTTCCGAGTTTGAACTTTAAATTTGAAATAAAAACCAAGGAAACATGCACATGTCATAAAATATTTCGTGTTTGGTTTGAAATAAGTCAATGGAACATCCACAAATTACCTAAGATATTTGAGGGTGCATGGGTGTCTGCTACTATCTTACGAAATGTTATAATGGAGGTAGTTGGGTGTTTGAAAAGGATTTTACATAAGATTTTTTTATATTATTTGCCCATTAGATATTATCCAGGTCTATAGATAAATTTACAATCTACTTGATAAGCTTTTTCAAATATTATATAGTTATAACATTAACAATATTTAATTAATTATATAGGGTGTTTCTAAAATAGGATCCCGAAATTCTGCTGTGCATAGAACTCATTAAAATAAGCCAAGAGTCCCTATTAACATGTGCCCTAAAACGCACCCTTAGGAAGTTATATGCCTTTCAAAGGGATCAAACAAAACTGTTTTTTTTTGTTATTGATAAAACGATCTAACATAAATACGAAAAATGAATGGGTCTCACATAACTTCTTACGTTTGTTTGTTCTGTATTCTATAATCTCTCCAAGATAATGAAAAAGGACACATTGATGAAGTTGTATTACGCACTTTTCCACAGCATGATCAACTATAGAATCATTGCCTGGGGGGAGCTTACTTCAACGCTACAAAACGTCTGCAAAGTCACCAGAAGAGACTATTAAAAATCTCTTCTCACTTGAAAAAATATTATGCTCAAAGAAAAATTCCTGAACTCAAACAGTATTACGAGAAACAAGAGCATTCTTCTCCCGCATAGATCTAAAACAGTCAGTAAGAAACGCAGTTTTATAAGAGCAAGAAATGTATACAACAGTCTTCCAAATGAACTAAAAGCGTTATGTAATGTAACTGCAATAAAAAATAAGTTAAAAAAGTGGATCATTAATAAAGATAATAACTGTTATAGAAACTCCCTGAAAAATTATGTTTTATTTCTTTATTTTTTCTTTTAAGTTCTTTTTTATTTTATGTATTTTTAGATATTTTCCTTTATGTTAAGTATATATTTTCAATAGGATAGGTTTATATATTATTAGTTTTAGATATTATGCCAAAACCAGGAACAGGTAACTCCGATAACCTCTGTGGAGATTATCTAATAATATAATAAATAACTACTCCGTATGTAAATCATAAGCGTCCTATTTAGTGTTCTCAGCCCGTATTTTTTCATTTCAATTTTTTTACCATTTTTTCTACAGATTTATAAAATCTTAACAATTTTATCAAAAAACATTATGTTTGTCCAAATCGATATTTCCAATGGTTTTCAAATTCATTGAACTTGAAAATTACTGTGCTTCCTAAGTTATTAATTAGGCCATACATTACAAAAATCTATTTACTATGACAAATAAAATACTGACGTTGCGACAATCTTAACCATTCTAGTTATTAATTAACTGTCAATTGAGCTTTGCAGTCTTTTATTAGTAAAAGTGATGACTGGAAAACAAATAGTTTTTGTTTGACCCCTTTAAGTGCATATAAATTCCTAAGGGTGCGTTTTAGGGCACATTTTAATCGGGACTTTTTGGCTTATTTGAATGAGTTCAATACACAACATAAGTTTGGAATCCTATTTTAGAAACACACTGTATAATATACAGTTTTATATAACTCAGAACATTTACTTGCAGTAACGAAAAAACTAATTAAGGAATATTATCTTAAGCAAACATACAGAAAAGTATTTCACTTTTAAATATGTCCTAACTAATCTAAGAAAACTCTGGAAGTCGAATAACTTTTGAAAGAGTAAATTTAACGAAAAATAATAATGAGATCTTTATTGTAGAGCAGCTAGTATCTTTTAAAAATATATTTGGTTCCCCCTTAGACACAGATTGGTTTATATGTTACAAGATTCCAAAGGTGAAAAATTAAATTGTAAAATACTTATGCGGAAATATTTTGAGGAAAATTTTGCATTCAAATCTTTTTTGAAGATAGATAATTTACTTCAAAAATATGTATTGCTTTTATTTTTCGGATATATTCTTTAGAAGAGTGGAGTGAAAGATGCGTGTAAAGTAGAAGAAATCTAAATTTACCACTTATTATTAAAATTAATGCCTCAAAAATTTGACATTTTTGTTGTCTTCTAAACGTTGTTTGTGGCATATTCTTGATTACTTTTATGTTTTTTTGGGGAATAACACCACAATAGAAATAAAACTACGTATATTGCAGGAATACCAAACGTTTCAAAGTCTATTCTGACTTCGTTGTCAATTGCTTTATATTTATTGATGTGATTGCAAAATGAAAATTTGATTTATGACATTTAAAATTGACATTAGAAAATTTGTTGTTTTTAGATATACAGGTAGCACAAAAAATTCTAAAGATCATGAATTATAGTTAACCAGCTTTCAAATTAGAAGAATTTGAAAGAGTTGTCTTTAGAATTTATAAGTGGCGTTCCTAGGTACGACTTTGTTATAAGATAGCGCATTCGCCAAAAATGCGATCAAAGAATTCTATTGTTTCAGTGATCCCATTAACGTTATAAGGGAAAACCTAGGAAAAACCTTATGAAATATCCTGATATTGGGTTGTTCAAAAGGAGGTTACCATTAATAATTTCTTCCTTAATTGTCGGTAACCAGATACGATTAAATTCTACAGAAGTAGAAGCGATACAATCGTCTTCATTCAAAAGAATTAAGGCAGACTCTTTTATTTTTCGTTTTGTGTTATGTTGTTCTTTGTGAAGTATAGTTGAATTGTCAAATTGTATTTTATAGCCTAGATCGCAAGCATGTTCACAAATTTTTGATTTTTCAAATTGTCGTTTCGTTATGTAATTCTTGTGTTCATTTATTCGTACGTTTAATGGTCTCGATGTTTCTCCAATATAAAATTTATTGCATTCGCAAGGAATCTTATATATGCAGTTTTTTGAGTTCTGGGTTTTGTTTGTTGGTTTTGTTTTCGATATTAAAGATTTAAGTGTATTTCTTGTTTGGAATGTTGTTTTAACATTAAATCTGTTGCCCACTCTTTTCAATCTTTCTGACAAATCCTGTATATATGGCATAGTTGTAACTGTAATGTTGTTGTCTTGAGTAGTAGTAGTGTTAAGAGAAGTTCTGGGTTGATTCGGAAGGGTTGTTTTCTGTTCAAGTCTGTTTAATTCTTTGTTGATAAATTTTGTGGCATAATTGTTTCCAGTGAGAACATTCTTTATAATTATTTTTTCTTTGTTGAATTTATTATCATCAGAACAGTTGGTCTTTGCTCTATCATATAATGACTTAATGACACCATTCTTTACTGTATTCGGATGATTTGAATTGAAATTTAGGTGTTTGTTTGTATGAGTTGGTTTTCTATAAACTTCTGTTTCGAATGAAGATTCTGTTTTTGTTATTAATATGTCTAAAAAAGATAGTTTGTTATTTTCTTCAATTTCTAGGGTAAATTTGATAGTTGGCTCTTTGTTATTTATATCATTTAATAATTTATCTAGTTCTTCAAGATTGTGTTCCCAAATTACGAAAATGTCGTTAACGTAACGCCACCAAATTAAAGGTTTATTTTCTTTTGATAAAATTACTTGTTGTTCAAAGTTTTCCATAAATATGTTACTTAATGCTGGTGAGAGACAAGAACCCATGGCCATGCCAAAATCCTGTTTGTAAAAGTCATCGTTTAATTGAAAGTATGTTGTCCTTAATAATATGAATATGAAGTTGTGTCTTACAGTTTCTTAAGGTGGGGGATAGAAAAACGTCAACATTCATCTTTCGGAAATATGCGTATATTCACAATAAAGAAGTATTTCAGATATTAATTCTGTAATAATATTTTTCCCTTTAGTACTTTAGAAATAGTTACGTCATATTTTACCATTTTTTTCTCTGTAAAATGCTACAAAATATTTTAAATGATTTGCGTCACGGATATCCCTATATTTCAGGACCATTTTAGTCAACTTACTTCTTAACATGTTGCATGAATGAGTGAGAAATGTCTGACGATATTTTTTCCTATTTAGTATTTAGTACACTAACAAACTATTTAGTGACTAAAGAGCAGGCCCAAAGGTGTGGGCGGTGGGGCGTTTGCACTCTCCAGGGCCCTCAAGTTCAGTGAGCTTCCAAAAGCATAGAAATAGTAGTTTATACAGCCCAGATAATACAGTGTGTCCAAAACTCTAGAACAGGTTTCTGTATGCCTTTTCTCCCATACTTACGAGTCGCCATTTCTGATGTGACCCTGTGACGTAAATATCAGTGACGTGAAAACTCTGATTTGCAGAATAAGAAATGAATATAACAGAACTGGTGAAGAGGACCGAAATTTTACTTTTCTGTGCAGAAAATATATACATCATACGCAGAGTGTAATATTATATTATGAGTTACCAATATTTAATGTAGATATTGCAGTCTATTTTTTATCAACCCAGCTTTTAGATAGAGCTGCCTAAAAAAGTTCGCAAGAAATTAATGTATCAATTTATTGTATTCTGTCTGTCTGGAAGGGCGGCATCATTCTACATTAGTGGAATTCGGTCGCTATGATTTGTTGCACAATAAGAACGAAATTCATGACAACACATTTGAAATTTTGGGAAATTAGGAATAACAAATGAGTTGGTGTAAATGGGAATATGTTTAAATATACAAAGGAGAGTATGATAAATTAAAAGGATCATTTATAATACTAATGCTACTGGAAAACCTGTGGAGCTCTTGGTTTATAACAGAAACAACACAACATTTTTCACCAAAAGGTATTGCGATTAGGGTAAAAAGTTTTGTAATATCCTAATAATACTACTGTGGAGTTCGGGCAAATAAAAGTTGTCCTCAGAACTTTTCTAAGACCAGTTTATACAGATCATGTCAGACGAAATTAGGAAAAGTATATTGTATTGTATCACGGATTGGACCTACTACACAATCTGCAAGGAAACAACGAATTGATAACAATGCAAAAAAAGCCAACTCTGAAAGGTCTGCCGAACGCACTGTTCGACCCACCCAAGACACACCTACAGGTAAGAAACCGCGGAAGTTGAATAAAATGGAAACGGCCCACAGACCGTATAATATAGAACTCTATAAGGTAATGCCCGAAAAATTTCCACAATTAAGAAACAAGTCATATTAGAATACCTTAGATCAGAGGCGACAGTTATTCATAAACAATAGAAATGAACGATAAATACGAGAAGAAGAGAAGTTGAAATTGTAGTGGGAATGAGTCAACCAGAGCCAGATCTCAATGAAACATCACATAATAAAAATGACGAAATCATGAGCACCAGTATATTAGATCAAGAAGAAACGTGTTTAGAAGTAAACTTCATTTACTTTAGCAGACAAAAACCTCTATCAAGTACCAAGTAACGGCTACTGAAAATTAATAGGCAGATAAACAATATTTTAAAGAAATTTAATGACATTATTGCAAATAAACTAACATAAGTCCAAATCTTGCTGAATGCCTTGCCGTTGTTTATGTAGGTGCGGTAACTGTTTTAGAACTCCACAAACAAAAGTTGCGAAATCATAGCTGCATCATAAAAAAATATTAGTAAATTCTGAATTAGAAACTTTACAGACAGAGGAACTATATATTCGACAAGGGATTCTACGAGGAGACGTACAAGTTCTTTATGGTCCTGCATTTGCTCTCCAACATACTCAGTAACTCTAATTATGGCTTTAACATAAAAAACAAAAAACAGCAAATACGACATAAAATAAACCACCTACTATACAGGGTAATTCGAAACGACACCCACTCGGAAACTGCAGGAGATATGACGAAGTTAATTGGGGCCAAAATTGCTTAAGTACTTAGTGCTTGTGCTTTAGTGTTTTTTTTTTATTAAATTTTCCGAATACTTCCGAAGAATTCCAAAAAATAGAAAATTGGAAATAGAAAAAGTGTGGAGGTAAAACAAAATTTCATAGATTTACATTAAAAAATTGGAACATTTTATCGCTATGGTTTTTAGATAAATACCAACCGTTTAAAATCAACTAGTAAGTTTCGTCAGATGTGGGTGTAGCACAGACTAGCGATTGGAGGAAGTTTAAAGGAAGTAGTTTAAAATAGACATTTACCAGTTCTGGGAAATGTACATTTTCTAATCCAAATCCAGGTGATTCTGAGGAATGTAGTTTTAGCATTGGCTCTCAAATAGGAATCGTACTCGGGATTTTTTGAAAACCATTATTTGGACTGACGAAAGTGTTTTTTTCAAACTGTAGCGTCTTCCATAGAAATAATATTAGGAGACAAAGTAACCCTGGACACCATAGGGAAGTCAGGCCGCAAAATCGTTTTCGGTTTAAATGTATGGGCTGGAATTTGTAATGATCAAATATTCGGAGCTAATTTTTTCAAGTGACTTTCAAAGGAAACCTATCCTACTTTCTTGAGCACCTAATTTGGAGAATATCGATGAGTTCTCGCTTATCAACTATTTTAGGTGCGGATTCCAGCATAACGAGGACCTTCCACATAATATTAGAGCTTTTTGTGATTATTTAGATCAAAGTTTTCGACATAAATGGGTAGAGAATTCGGGGTCGGTAACATGGCCGGCAAGGTGTTTCGGCATTACAAGTCTGAATACATTTTTCTGAGGCACTTTGAAAAGCAGAGAATACGATAGAAGAATTTAGGAAAATTATTATTACACAATTCAGATCGATTAGAAAAATAGATATTATTAGTAATGTCACCAATTTATACCGACGTAGGTACTCCTTTGTGTGCTTAAGTTTGAGCATTTAATTAATATTCGAAAAAAAAAATAATGGTCTATGCGGCTGTTGCTCTTTCGGATATAACTCAAAATACTTTTAGCCTGTTTTCGTACTGTTTCCATTTAATTTGTAATAAACTTAACATATCTCCTTTTTCTTCATTTGTGAAACTAATTTTGTTTGAAACTATGTGTGCTCTAATTTCACTTGATAAGTACTGTATTCTTTATAAAAAAATCGTTCTTGGAGTCAAGACCAACTAATGCCAGATTTTTTTTTCAATTTGTTTTTGTTTTGTCTTTTAGTTAACCTATAATGACATTATTATTTTATTTATAATAGAAACTGGCAGTTCCTTGGTAAATATTTTGGGCTTTTTTACTGAAGCCTGTTGTGGTATATTATACATATAAAAATATTATTACCAAACATACCAACTTAGCCTTCATTTTTATTGATCACAAAATTAAAATATCTCTACTATTTATTTATTTTTACAATAAATTGTTAATGCTTCAACAGCGTAACATAAAATCTTCAAATCATTTGTTTTACTAATATTGTTGATAAGTGTGAAAAATAATGTATGGGTATGTTTAGAATTAATTTGTGATCTACAATTTTGACTAAGACACGCAAAACTAGTTGTTGCCATAAATTGCTTAAAGGGCAATTTAGACACTAAACACTGATACTTGTGACCTACTGACATCAGTATAAGTAATACAAACCCACCATAATTCAACAAAATAGGTAGATTCGTTCTGATTGAACAATTCTTCTGTTGTTCTTTGCGAAAAATTGTTGCTATTTGTGCAAATTTTGAAATTATTACACGCCGTTTGTTTGAAACATGAGTTCATAAGCATTTAAGAAAGCAACAGATCTAAATTATACATCATTCAACGATGATGGAAGCAGATCTAAAGCTATCGAAATGTTGTGAAATCAATTAGTTTCAAAACGATAGCACCCTTCGGAACCTCTGAGGTACATAATAAATTCCCGATAAAGATATTGAACGCTGTGAAAAGTTTCATAAAATAAATTTATAATTTATATAATAAATGAAAATTTCAGTTGAAATTAGTGTCAGTTCTATGAGTCCAATTTTTTATGAAAATTATTTAAATTCTGTTACCCTATTAACAACAAATTCTAGTACTAGGTATTCTGATATATATATATATATATATATATATATATATATATATATATATATATACAACGTTTATGGTGAGAGGTTTACGACTTTGCATGAAGAACTGAGATCAAGTTTGTCTATTAATTCCAATGCTGTAATTTTAACCCCTTATTTCTTTAAATAGGAATGACTACGTTGTGAAACATCTTCACAAAGGCCCGATATGCTTAGTTATTACTTTATCTAGAGTAATGTACCTACTTAAACGGAATATTTACTTCTATGCTACTGGGTCCTTTCGATTAGATTAGATCGAGATTTTATAAATGGTTTATGATATTAAAAAATAAAATGTAAATCATTAAGTTGTTATTTATAGACAACCAGTGTGCAAGAGTAGTAAATATTTCGTTTTTTTTTTGAGTGACATTTGAACATTGTAAAGTGTTTACTGTTTTGACTGCTTTGTCTTGTGAATGATGTCTCAACTAAATAGGAAATTTAATTTCAGTGATGACTACACCATTTATTAACAATCGAAGAACAGGCAACTAAGCATTTTGCACAGTTTGCAGGGTATGCATTTCTGTTGGCCATGGGCGTCGGAGAGATATCAAACATCATAACAAGACCACAGGACACACAACTAAAAAATGCCATATGCATCCTCGTTACGCAAAATAGATAGTTTCTAACAATCAATCTACTGCCCCAACCAAAAAACTTATTATTTATCTCTGGGCATCTCGGATATTTCTAATAACAATTCAATTCTTTGATGTCACGGAAGGCATAAAATCAAAATTACTGAAATTACAAGCTTTACCTAATGATACTATATTGAGCTATTGTTTGAACTTGACAAGTGAGTTAAATCTTTTTTCTTGAAGTTAGTGACAATATGTGCAGAAAATATAAATAAAAATTTTGCCCTCCTTATACAATACCTATACGGCAAAAATTAGGGGAAAGATGCTATCGAGTAGTCTACGAAATCACCCTAATTTATCTTTCTCTGATTTAATTATTCATGAACATCTGAAAATGTATACAAATCAGAGTTCTTAGAAGAATTAAATAACCGCATCCATAATGAATGCCAACAAAGTACCCCAGAAGATTTTACAATTGCCAAAAAACACAGTTCAAACTATTGCATCGAGGTGAATGTCGCACATTTTCAATCAATAAAATAACAGAACACTGGTCAATTGATTTACTTTACATCAAAATTTATTTTTTAGGCAAGGCGCCGCTCAAATTAAAAGAAAATTTAAATAAAAAACGTGTACTCATAGTACCCATAAGATAAACATTCCCATTTGAAAACATAGGGGTTAAATCATAAGTTTGGCATACGAAGTCTAACCTAACCTTAGTAGTCTGTTTTTGTCGCCACCCAGCATTAAAGATATCATTATTCGTTCTCAAACATCAATTTAAGAAAAAATAATACATATAAATAGGGTTTATATTTTCGAGTTTTATTAAAAACTGATTAAAATATTAAATTCTGTTGTGCTTGTCTATTGAAGTACTATTCATATTTTTTTACTGGCGTATACGCCGACGTTCGAAAATAATCGTTTAGTTCGGCGGCCGAAACAAAGCATATTTTCTGGGAAGGATTTTAGAACGTTGCTTATAGATAAACGAAGGTTAGAAAACAAAAAAAACTATTTGAGATTTTTCTCGCAAGCCGACAACTGTAAATTTCTTCATAAGAAATATTGTTTTAAATAGAATTATTTCGATATTATATTTGTTATATTCTATACATTAGTATTTCTTATAATTTAAGTGTATTCATCTTTCAAGATCTTTCTATTCATCTTAAAAATTGCTTCGATTTGTATCGAAAAATAAACGTTAAAAAATACTAGATAACAATCTGAAATACACCGCATTCCGCATACATCACTACTAATATTACTCCAATAGTTATATTTATCTATTATTTGAAAAAATATCTATTATCTCAGTTATAAAATTTAAATATAGAGTGTGGAACAGCCAAATGGAATAAATTCGATAAAGAATAAATGGGGCCGTG
Organism: Octodonta nipae; assembly: GCA_034190945.1. NCBI lineage: Eukaryota > Metazoa > Arthropoda > Insecta > Coleoptera > Chrysomelidae > Octodonta > Octodonta nipae. The sequence continues at coordinate 78,335,233 of CM067218.1, read as the reverse complement.
TTGGGAAAAACGCTTGAACACGCCGATTTTTATTTTTAAATGCGCACTTTCTACAACAATAAAAAATATATAGGGTGTGTCATGTGACAATACCAACTTTCTTATTTTTCATGCAATGATGACATAATTCTAGTACAGTGTAATCATATACGTTGAGGGGTTTAGTTTTGTATACAGTATTTTTGACATATCCCCACAAAAAGTAATTCAATGGCATCAAATCAGGAGATCGTGCTGACCTTTCTATCGATCCGCGCCTCCCAATCCACCTATTTGGAAAAATTTGGTTCAGGTACTGCTGGCCATATATTTCGTAATGGAGCGGTGCTGCATCTTGCTGAAAATATATTGTATTGGCAGGAACTTCTGGGTGTACAGGATCAGGATATAAGTTTGCCAAAGTTGGCACGACATTATTTTGGAGAAATTCTAAGTATTTATCTCCATTCGAGTTGCCATGAATGAAAATGATATGATTTCCAACAATTCCTGCCCAAACATTAACTTGTTCAGGATATTGCGTATGTTTCTCTGTCATCCAGTGAGGATTCCCCTTAGACCAATAGTGGCAATTTTGACGATTAACATGACCGTGAAGTGTAAATGTGCTTTCATCAGAAAACAAAACAGCTTCTAATTTGATCGCATTGTTATCTAACCTTTGCCATTTGCTCACAGTGATCTGGAGTCCGCATCATTTTATAGGGATGCATTTTGCTTTCCTTTAATACTCCAAAAGTTGATGTGTGGCTAAGGTTGAACAGTGGGGCTCCTTTTCGACCAGAATTATGTGGGTTTCTTGAAACTCAATCATAATATCCAATTTCATATTATCACTTACAGCATTGGCAGCTACTTTTTTATCTATCTTATATGACCAAGCTCGCGAAAGTACTTTTCTATTTTGCTAATTTTTCCTCATGATACTAACGGCAAATTTGAAAAATTTTTGTGAAATAAGCGAGAAACTTCCATTTGTTTCCTTGTGTTATCACTTTCACCAGCTCTTGCTAAATTCTCATATAATATTAACAATAATCTCCTTGAGAGATGAGAAAAAGTAAAGCATCTAGGTATCATTTTTGATGACAAACTGGCTTTTACGAATCATATTGAGTATATGACATCTAATGCTGCTGTATGGGTTCATTGAAGGAAGTTCTCAAGGTCTTTCAAATATTGTGACTTTAAAAATACTATATAATACTTTTGTACGTTCTCAACTTGAATACGGAGATATAATATGGCATCCTTTTTATGAGTGTCTCAAAGTTTTTGTTGCGCGAATTTAAAGAAGGTTTCGGAAATATCTGTACTTCAAAACGTGCAATATCTGTCCGCTATAGGGTATTGAATATGGCAGCTTATTAAATCAGATTTCATTGTCAGCCTTAATGTCCGCAGAGTATGTGCCTTCTTAAAATTTTTGTTCAACCTACTTCATAATAATATTGATTCACCGACACTACTTATCAAAATCAACTTTCTGGTACCTCGAACTTAGGCCAGAAATAGCTTAACATTTTTGTGCTCTAGGACTCGAACAAACGTTTTGCTCAAATCTCCTATGCACAATATGTGATACTATTACACTAATATGGCAAGCATTCTGACATTCATTTTTGTCATGTTGGAGATCTGGTTCAAGCTGTGATTGAATCAACGGTGAACGCCTTACACTGAAATATTTACGTTAATTGAGTTTTCTTTGTCTTTTTCTTTTTATTTTTTGTTTATTATGATAGATTTAATTAGTCAGCGTATTTTTATTTAGTTTCATAGATTAATTAGTTAAGGTGTATTTTTATTTAGTTTTATATATACTTGCTCTGTTAGTGGTTTATACTGTTGGACAATTAAGCTTAAATAAATAAATAATCATTTGTAGAGTCGTTATTTTGTGCATTTCTGTTAAGTGCAGTTCACTTAAGTTAGTGACAATATGTGCAGAAGATATAAATAAAAATTTTGCCCTCCTTATACAATACCTATACGACAAAAATTAGGGGAAAGGTGCTATCGAGTAGTCTACGAAATCACCTTAATTTATCTTTCTCTGATTTAACTATTCATGAACATCTGAAAATGTATACAAATCAGTCAGAGTTCTTAGAAGAATTAAGAGTTCTTAGAAGAATTAAATAACCGCATCGATAATGAATGCCAACAAAGTACCCCAGAAGTTTTTACAAGAGTCAAAAAACACAGTTTAAACTATTGCATCGAGGTGAATGTCGCACATTTTCAATCAATAAAATAACAGTTAACACTGGTCAATTGATTTACTTTAATTCAATATTTAATTTTTAGGCAAGGTGCCGCTCAAATTAAAAGAGTATAACGCTATTTTAAAGAAAATTTAAATCAAAAACGTGTACTCATAGTACCCATAAGATAAACATTCCCATTTGAAAATATATGGGCTAAATCATAAGTTTGGCATAGGAAGCCTAACCTAACCTTAGTAGTCTGTTTTTGTGACCACCGAGCATTAAAGATATCATTATGCGTTCCCAAACATCACTTTAAGAAAAAATAATACATGTAAATAGGGTTTATATTTTCGAGTTTTATTAAAAACTGATTAAAATATTAAATTCTGTTGTGGTTGTTTATTGAAAAAAATATGAATAGTACATTCATAATTTTTTCCTGGCGTATACGCTGACGTTCGAAAATAATCATTTAGTTCGGCGGCCGAAACAAAGCATATTTTCTGGGAAGGATTTTAGAACATTGCATATAGATAAACGAAGGTTAGAGAACAGAAAAAAAACTATTTGAGATTTTTCTCGCAAGCCGACAACTGTAAATTTCTCCATAAGAAATATCATATTATTTTAAATAGAATTATTTCGATATTAAATTTGTTATATTCTATACATTAGTATGTCTTATAATTTAAGTGTATTAATCTCTCAAGATCTTTCTATTCATCTTAAAAATTGCTTCGATTTGTATCAAAAATAAACGTTAAAAAATACTAGAAGTAAATAGAACAGGAGAACGACAGACCACTTTTCTTATGGGACTAAAAATCACTTTTTGAAATCGAGCAACAATCTAAAATACATCGCATTCCGCATAGATCACTACTAATATTACTCCAATAGTTATATTTATCTATTATTTGAAAAAATATCTATTATCTCATTTATAAAATTTAAATATACAGTGTGGAACAGCCAAATGGAATAAATTCGATAAAGAATAAATGGGGGCGTGCTGGGAAAAACGCTTGAACACGCCGATTTTTATTTTTAAATGCGCACTTTCTACAACAATAAAAAATATATAGGGTGTGTCATGTGACAATACCAACATTCTTATTTTACATGCAAGCCCCTTTATATTACTTATTTTTTGGATTCTCCAGAAAATTGTAGACATAATTCAAGTACAATGTAATCATATACGTTGAGGGGTTTAGTTTTGTATACAGTATATTTGACATATTCCCACAAAAAGTAATTCAATGTCGTCAAATCAGGAGATCGTGCTACACATTCGATCCGCGCCTCCCAATCCACCTATTTGAAAAATTTGATTCAGGTACTGCCGGACATTTATTTCGTAATGGGGCGGTGCTGCATCTTGCTGAAAATATATTGTATTGGCAGGAACTTTTGGGTGTACAGGATCAGGATATAAGTTTGCCAAAGTTGGCACGACATTATTTTGGAGCAGTTCTAAGTATTTATCTCCATTCGAGTTGCCATGAATGATATGATTTCCAACAATTCCTGCCCAAACATTAACTTGTTCAGGATATTGCGTATGTTTCTCTGTCATCCAGTGAGGATTCTCATTAGACCAACAGCGGCAATTTTGACGATTAACATGACCGTGAAGTGTAAATGTGCTTTCATCGGAAAACAAAACAGATTTTAATTTGATCGCATTGTTATCTAACCTTTGTCATTTGTTCACAGTGATCTGGAGTCCGCATCATTTTATAGGGATGCATTTTGCTTTCCTTTAATACTCCAAATATTGATGTGTGGCTAAGGTTGAACAGTGGGGCTCCTTTTCGGCCAGAATTATGTGGGTTTCTTGAAACTCAATCATAATATCCAATTTCATATTATCACTTACAGCATTGGCAGCTACTTTTTTATCTATCTTATATGACCAAGCTCGCGAAAGTACTTTTCTATTTTGCTAATTTTTCCTCATGATACTAACGGCAAATTTGAAAAATTTTTGTGAAATAAGCGAGAAACTTCCATTTGTTTCCTTGTGTTATCACTTTCACCAGCTCTTGCTAAATTCTCATATAATATTAACAATAATCTCCTTGAGAGATGAGAAAAAGTAAAGCATCTAGGTATCATTTTTTATGACAAACTGACTTTTACGAATCATATTGAGTATATGACATCTAATGCTGCTGTCTTTCAAATATTGTGACTTTAAAAATCCTATATTATACTTTTGTACGTTCTCGATTTGAATACGGAGATATAGTATGGCATCCTTTTTATGAGTGTCACAAAGTTTTTGTTGCGCGAATTCAAAGAAGGTTTCTGAAATACCTGTACTTCAAAACGTGCAATATCTGTCCGCTATAGGGTATTGGATATGGCAGATTATTAAATCAGATTTCATTGTCAGCCTTAATGTCCGCAGAGTATGAGCCTTCTTAAAATTTTTGTTCAACCTACTTCATAATAATATTGATTTACCGACACTAAGTAACAAAATCAACTTTCTGGTACCTCGATCTGAAGCCAGAAATAGCTTAACATTTTTGTGCTCTAGGGCTCGAACAAACGTTTTGCTCAAATCTCCTATGCACAATATGTGATACTATTACACCAATATCCACAAGCATTCTGACATTCATTTTTGTCATGTTGGAGATCTGGTTCAAGCTGTGAATGAATCAACGGTGAACGCCTTACATTAAAATATTTACGTTAATTGAGTTTTTTTTGTCTTTTTCTCTTTATTTTTTGTTTATTATGATAGATTTAATTAGTCAGCGTAATTTTATTTAGTTTGATTGATTTAATTAGTTAAGATGTATTTTTATTGAGTTTTATATATACTTGCTCTGTTAGTGGTTTATACTATTGGGCAATTAGGCATAAATAAATAATCATTTGTAGAGTGGTTATTTTGTGCATTTCTGTTAAGTGAACCCTTTTGTGATACTATTACAGACAGTTAACGACAATAGCACCGACACTGATCACCACTGTCATGCAGGCAGACAAGATGCTAAGGAGTTTTGTCGAAAATAAACATTTTCATATCGGTAAAAAGAATCGCAGGAATGGTTTTTGCTTACTATGTGAATACCAAGAACTAAATGAGAATTAGTGATTGAGTGTAATGAAGCGAATTTGAGAAATAAATATTTTTCATTCTTTAGTATTAATTTTTGTAATAAATCTGAAAACACTTAATATTTCCGAAACGGTTGGAGATAAGTGTAGGACATTGTACATGAATTATGTCTAGAATTTTCTGGAGAATCTAAAAAATAATTAATATACAGGGGCTTGCATTTAAAATAAAAAATTTGGTATTGACCAGTCACATGACACAACCTATAATTTTTTTTTGATGAAAAAATGCGCATTCAAAAATATAAATCGCAGTGTCCAAGCGTATTTCCCTACAAGCCCTCCTTTATTCGTTATCGAATTTATTCCATTTGGTTGTGCCACACTGAATGAACAATCTTACATATCGCTCCTGCAGTATAGTTTCTTTCTTTTCGACAACTTCATTACTTCATCTTCATCTATCCGTTCTGCTTTCAACGCCCAATTGTATAGCAGCTCTAGAGCTCAACCACCTTTTATTTTTCTGTCCGTTTTGGGAATACATTTTTTAGTTGCTTTTTAATTTTAACTATAATTAAATACATAACATACACAAAAAAAATCGTTAAAATCGTTCAAGCCGTTTGGGAGGAGTTAGAACCCGGTCTTAATGCTACCTACCGGATTTAATTGTGAACCTAAACCATCCAAAGACCCACCCAAACATACACAAAACAAATCATTAAAATGGTTCCAGCCGTTTAGGAGGAGTCAAATCCCGATCTTGGTACCACCTACCGGGTTCAATTGTGAATGTAAACTGTCCAAAGACCCATCTAAACATACACAAAAAATTCCATTAAAATCCGTCCAGCCGTTTAGGAGGAGTTAGAACCCCATCTTAGTGCCACCTACCGGGTTTAATTGTGAACCTAAACCATCCAAAGACCCTCCCAAACATACACAAAAAAAAATCATTAAAATCCATTCAGCCGTTTAGAAGCCGTTAGAACCCGATCTTTGTACTCCCAACCGAGTCCAATTGTGAATCTAAACTATTCAGGGAGCCACCAAAACATACACAAAAAAATTTATTAGAATCGTTCCAGCCGTTTAGGAGGAGTTATAACCCGATCTTAGAGGCAGGTTGCGGGTTCAATTGTGAATTTAAATCTTACAAAGACTCACCCACACATACACAAAAAATTCATTAAAATCCATCCAGCTACTTAGGAGCAGTTAGAACCCGATCTTAATGTCACCTACCGGATCCAATTGTGAATCTAAACCATCCAGAGAGCTACCCAAGCAAACACAAAAATATCATTCAAATAGTTCCAGCCGTTTAGGAGGAGTTAGATCCCGATCTTAGTGCCACCTACCGGGTTCAATTGTGAATCTAAACCGTCCATAGACCCATCTAAACATACACAAAAAATTCCATTAAAATCCGTCCAGTCGTTTAGGAGGAGTTAAAACCCGATTTTAGTGCCCCATATCGGGTCCAATTGTGAATCTAAATCATCCATGTACTTATACAAACATACACAAAAAACATTAAAATTCGCCCAGCTGTTTAGGACCAGCTAGAACCCGATCTTAGTGCCACCTATCGGGTCCAGTTGTAAATCTAAAACATCGAAGAACCCAGCCAAACATTCACAAAAAATTTTTATCAAAATCCGTCCAGCCGTTTAGGAGGAGTTTGAACCCGATCTTAGTGCCACCTATCGGATCCTATTTTGAATCTAAACCATCCAGGAACCCACTCAAACATACACAAAAAAAATCATTAAAATCGTTCCAGCCGTTTAAGAGTAGTTAGAACCCGATCTTAGTGTAACCTATCGGGTCCAATTGTAAATCTAAACCATCCAGGGACTCACCCAAACATAGACAAAAATTTCATCAAAATCGGTCCAGCCGTTTATGATTTTATAAAGAACGTACAGACAAACAGTCTCATTTATATATAAAGATTAGTAACAATGCAGCCATCGGCTATTGGCAATGGATAAAAGTTCATTGGAAAATATTTGAATTAATAATTTACATTTGATTTTAAAGTTGACCTGAGGTAATTGATATTTTTGTCCTTGAGAAAAGAACAAAGGGACATTAAATAAACAAATTTTAAGAATTATGAAATTACCATACCCACTTTTCTTGCAAGAGCGTGTAAAATATAAATTTGGTGCTTCAGCAATAAATTTTTACGATATGCAACAAACAATTCATGTGTCCCCAAAGCATGCCTATGATATAAATTTTTGGTACCCAATATATACTGAATATATATGAATGACCTAAATATTTAACGCATAGATTGAGGGCTGTCCAGAAAATTTTCACTTCATATATGTAGCGCATAGTATCAGGACCGTCCTTAAACTATACGTAAGATATAAAAAGTTTAAAATATGCATTATTCTTAAATATTGGCCATAAATTAAGTATACATAAGCAAAATTAGCTTTTCTTTAGAATATTTACCTCTTATATGACCTATGTATGCAGAGAAAATCAATAAAAAAAGCTGTCCCCAAAGTATGCGTCCCACATGTATATATATATATACATATATATCAAATATCCCGTATCCAGCATATCAACTCCCCGAAGTCCTGTATATAATTCCCGCATTCCTGTTTCTATTATCCCGAATCTCCACATCTAATTCCCGAATCAATTATCCTGCATCTATTTTCAAACATTTCATAAACAACTTTGCCATTATGAACACACCCTGTATTTCTTTTTACATTTTATAAAATATATAATGTTTTTTGTACGCCATCTATCGACATGTACATTGTTTAATACGTCTCTCTGTCAACCATGGCTGTGTGACGACAGTCTTCTACACTCACGCTGTTTTGACCTTTGTCCGCTCGCCAACAGAGGGAGCGTCTCGCTACCAACCACAGCTGTGCAGTCTTCTACACAGACGATGTTTTGAACTTTGCCCGCTCGCCAACAGAGAAATCGAGCTTGCCCGTTTAACCGGCTGCGAATTTTTTGGACAGGTCGTCGTGTCTCCACCAATAGCTATATCTACGTTGCCGGTGGCTGGTATTATTACTACACGTCTTAAACGGGTTTTTACTCAACAAACTATCAACTTTTAGAATATTCAAATGCAGTGTTCTTGTTGGCACATATGACAAGTGCTTACATAGGAAACAGATGGACTGGGGTTCGATTCCCCATCACTGCGACGGTTTTTTGTAATATAAATATATAAATTATTTTGTACATCATTGAAATTTGGCGCGGTTGAACAACTCCAGTGGTGACTATTGACCAATCAGAGCTTGGTATAGCTGAGCACGTGGTAATTAGCCAATGAGAGCGCTTCAAAGGGGTAACTGCTTATCTATTACGTCATAACCCTTCTGTGATACAATACGTCAGCTGTCAAATGTGTTCCGTACCACTCACTCTATGGCCTACCTGTCAGCTGTCAATATTCCGTGCCACCGTTCTCTGCCATACGTCAACAACCCATACCAACGTTCCGTGCCATACGTTAATGCCCCAACTCTATGGCCTACCTGTCAGCTGCCATTGTTCCGTCGTTCTATGCCATACGCCCCATACCAACGTTCCGTCTTTCTATGCCAACGCCCCATACCAACGTTCCGTGTCAACGCCCCTGTCATCCGAGGTCATTGACCCCCAGGCGATGTCACGTTCCGATGAGCACGGGCGGTGGGGTCTTGGTTCTCAAGTGGGGGACGTGACCTTTAGTTACATCAGTTTTATTGTCAAACATTAATGTCAAATTGTGATTAAGATATTTGTCATTGCGAATCCTTTTAATTTTTTATTTTTTAAATGTCTTGTTCATTTTGTGTTAATACCATTAAAAACGGGGTCTGATTTAAACCTTGAAAATATACAGACTTTCAAGTTTATGTGGTGTTATTCCCAAAGAACTCAATAAATTCAGCTCGACGGGGAATTCTGGTTGAGGATATCGCTACAATGTTTTATGGAAGTCGCTAAGCGGTTGCCGGGCCGTGTCAATACAAATTCATTATTTAGGAATCGAGGAACATCATATCTCGGGTCGAACATGAGCCCATGTTGGCTGATTAGGTCTATGTCCAGTATAAAATTGTCCTCAATATCCGGTACCAGGACCCTATGGCGAATTTTGTATCTACCTATCTGTAGTACTACATCTGCCTTACCCTGTATTGACATGGACTCACCGGTCCATGATTCTATTAGTTAGTACTATTTACCTTTAGTGTCATTAATATTATACTGTAAACGCATTGTACTTTCTACCCATGTACCTAAATTCCTCATCATTGTCTTACACAGATAAGGTATTGAGATGTTTAGCATATAGCTTAATATTATTACGAAATTTACCTAAGCCGGCCCTGTTTCATTCCATTACGACACCGATCACTTCTAGGACAAAAAATTATTCTCGAAATGGCTCGGCAGCTGTAGAATTGATGATTGATTGTACGACAATTTTCTATGCTGGTTTTAAAAGGACAGACCCAAAATCGCGGACGTTAGTTAGTTCCGTAGAATTATTATTGTGATTTGTATCAGCTGTTCTGTATAATTTGATATAAATAGAAGCTCTAGAAAAGCGAAAGTGAATATTAGTTGTATAATTTTAATTGAACCCACGAAATTTATAAAAATTTGGTGCTCAGAAGTGCAGGATTAAGTGCAGTTAAAATCGTAATTTGATTTATGGAAACCCGTAGCATGGAAAAAATGGACGAAACTACCAAAAAATACTCAAGCAGGTTACGGAGGGACTAGACGAAAAAATAGCCCAGATTCTAGAAAAACGTGACAAGACGGAGAAACACAATCAAGAAGAAATTCAACAAAGGTTAGTAAAATCTTTTGATGAAAAACGTAAAATAGAATTAGAAAATCTTGTCACTACGATGAAAAGCGAACAACAAAATCTTGTTACCACGATGAAAGAAAAACAAGAAAATCTAGTTCCACGATGAAAAGTGAACAATATAATTTAATTGAAGGATTGTTCTCGAAATTTGTAGAAAAACAAGGCAAAACGGAAGAAAAAAGATAACTGTTATTTGAACAATTAATGCAAATAGTATCGCAAGTTAATGAAACAGTTAATGAAAGATAGTTGAATCAGACATAAAAGAAATAACTGACGACATAAAGATCCTAAAAAGTAATGTGGAGACTCTTGAAATAAAATGATAGATGATATCGATTCCATCCAGAGCCAGGTAAAATTTGAAATCAATTCCATTAAAATCACGGTACAAAGTGAAATAAGTGAAGTACAAGATAAAATCAGTGCCATCCAAATAAGGTAGAAACAGAAATAAAAAAAATGCAACATGACTTACAGTGAGGAAAATACCAGCACATCGTGAGCAACCAAAGATTCCTTTAGTAAAATACCCACATTCGACGGCAGTTCATCTTGGCCCATGTATAAACGGCAATTTGAGGCCGTGGCTACAGCTAATGGATGGGATAATCAAGAAAAATCTAGTCGTTAAGAGGTCCGGCCCTAGAACTCCTCCAAAGCATTCCAGTCGATGAACAAGGCAATTTCGACAAGATCATCGCCATCCTGGACAAACGATACGACAATCAATCCTTGAGCCAGGTATACCAAGTCCAACTGAGTGGAAAAACGCAAAAATCCGGTGAAAGCCTCCAAGAATTCTAAGCAAAGATTAGACGTTTAGTGCACTTGTCCTACCCAGATCTGCCAGAGGAAACCAAGGACCAATTGGCCACGCAGAGCTTCATAAACGGTATCAGAGAATGTGGAAGTACAAAGAAACCTAAGACTTAATGGCGTCAAGAAGAGTAATGAAGCTCTACTTCAGGCTTTGAACATGTCCAAGCCGAAGATCCGAGCAGTTTCCTTCAACCAGGAAGAGTCAGAGTCCACCATTTCAAGCGCTGCTGGCTGGTCTGAACAAAATATTAGAACGGTCACAAAGAATGGGCACGAGAGGGGCATGTTACCGCTGTGGACGGACAGGACACCTCCAACGTGATTGTCGAGTGAGGCCACCTGAACGATCACCGACCAGGGGTAACCAGCAGAACAGCCACATGTCCAGGGACCGCCACTTTCCTTCAACCAGGAAGAGCCAGAGTCACCATTTCAAGCACTGTTGGCTGGTATGAACAAACTATTAGAACAGTCACAGAGAACTGATACCAGAAGAGCATGTTACCGTTGTGGACGGACAGGGCACTTTCAACGTGATTGTCGAGTGAAGCTACCTAAACGATCACCGACCAGGGGTACCCAACAGAACAGCCACATGTCCAGGGATCGTCAGCCAGGCAGCATAAGGGACCGAATGCTGACCAACCCTCCACCAGCCCCAAAACGTTATCCATCGGGGGAATTTGCAGAGATAGCAGCAGCCTAGTCGTCAGGGTCACCATCAATGGCGGAGCAATTACCATCAACATCGACACCGGCGCTGCTGTGTCCATTGCCAAGTCCAGGATTTTGAGAGCATCAGAGATTCGGCCAGTTACCAATAACATCCAGCTCAGAACAGTCACCGGCGAGTACATGTCAATACAGGGTGAGGCAGATGTCGTGGTACAGATAGGGGACAACATGATCCGGCATAGTGGGTCCTGGTAGCGAATATTGAGGACGATTTTATACTGGGTATGGACCTAATTAGCCAGCATGGATTTATGTTCGACCCGAGATATGATGTTCTTCGGTTCCTAAATGAGGAATTTGTATTGACACGTCCCGTTAACAGCTCATCGACCTCCATAAAAATTGTAGCAAAATCCTCAGCAGAATTTCCGGTCGAACGGAACAGATTATTCATAAGAAGCTAGATAGCAATCCTGGAAGCTGCGTTGGAATGGTGGAGCCCGTACACTCAGTTCATGACTACTTAGTTGGACGGGCTATAGTTAAAACGGACGAGAAATACCAATTAGAGTCCTTAATTTGTCCAACAACGACATCAGAATTGCCAATGGCCAAGAAATAGCTTGTTTCGGGCTAGTGGAGACCATCATCAATTGCGAAGAAGAGTACCAGACATCGGTGAAGGAGACAGGGCCCAGTAAAGAGTTCCTACAACAGTTTGCTGACCATTTGACACAACTTACACCAGGGGAACAGAAGAAAGCCAAGCAATTTATCACAAAACACTGGCAAATTTTCAACAGTCAAGATGGGACGCACTAACATGATTCAGCACTGAATAGATACCGGAAAGGCTCAACCCATCAGAATACTGCCCAGACGACTACCATTGGGGCAACCACTGTCAGTATAGAAAAACATCGAGTCCAGGTTACAAAATAAATGGAGTTATTGAGCCAGCCATCAGCCCATGGTCCGCTCCCGTCGTGCTAGTTAAAAAGAAGGATGGAACCACCCGATTTTGTGTGGATTACAGAAAGCTGAATAACGTCACCAAGAAAGACAGCTATCCACTACCCCAAATTGATGACACTCTGACCACACTAGCAGGCTCCCGTTGGTTCTCCACACTAGACCTAAAAAGTAGATATTTGCAGGTTGGTCTCCACGAAAACGACACAGAAAAGACAGCGTTCTCCACCAGTAAAGGGCTGTTTCAGTTCACGGTCATGCCCTTTGGGTTATGTAATGCACCTGCTACATTTGAAAAGCTAATGGAGTATGTACTGAGCGGGTTAACATTGAGGACGTGCTTATTATACCTCGATGACATTCTAGTCATGGGTCAGACATTCGACGACCATCTGAAGAATCTGGACGAAGTATTCTCCAGAATTAATAACGCCAACCTCACTCAACCCGAAGAAGTGTTCCTTGTTCCAAAAAGAAGCAGAGTTTTTGGGCCACGTCGTTTCCGACTCAAGCATCCGCACCAACGAGGACAAGATAGAAGCCATCCATGCTTGGCCAGTCCCAAGAAACAAGCATGAACTCCGAAGCTTCTTGGGCCTCTGTTCCTACTACAGGCGATTTGTTGAGAGATTTGCCATCATTGCCGCGCCTTTACATCGGCAGACCACTGAGAAAGAAACCTTCCCTTGGAATCAGGATTGCGAAACATCATTCAGACGACTGAAGGCAGCACGATGTTGGGGATGAGGAAAACAAAAACAACACCATTGCACCCACAGTCAGACGGAATGGTGGAAAGATTCAACAGGACCTTCGAACAACACCTATCCAAGGTCGTCAGCATTAACCAGCGTGATTGGGATGAGCATATTTCCCTATTCCTGTTGGCATATTGCTCTGCCGTACATAATAGTACAGGCCTGACTCCAGCGAGGGTCCTATCCGGAAAGGAGCTGCGATTACCCTGCCATTTGGCTTTTGGCTCCCCTGAAGAGCCTTCCCAAGACATCGACGATTATGCCGACCAGCTCCTACATAACATGCTGGCAATACACGAATTAGCCCGAACGCAGATGTTGGCCACCAGTGACCGGATGAAGACGCGATACGACCTCAAGGCCAATTGAGTCGGGTTCCAGGAGAGGGACAAAGTCTGTCTGTACAACCCCCAACGGAGCAAGGGTAAATCTCCAAAGCTTACATCCGCCTGGGATTGTCCATACTAGGTGGTCAAGAGGCTTAATGACGTCGTCTACCGGATCTGTCGAAACCATGGAGAGGATGTTTCTGACCGGGACGATCAGAATTAAAGGGGGGGCAGTGTTACGAAATTTACCTAAGCCGGCCCTGTTTCATTCCAGTACGAGACTGATCGCTTCTAGGACAAAAAATTGTTCTCGAAATGGCTCAGCAGCTGTAGAATTGATGATTGATTGTACGAGAATTTTCTATGCTAGTTTTAAAAGGACCGACCCAAAATCGCGGCAGTTAGTTCAGCGAAGAGCTTATATGTAGAATTGTTATTGTGATTTGAATCAGCTTTTCTGTATAATTTGATGTAAATAAAGTTCTAGAAAAGTGAAAGTGAATATTAGTTGTATAATTTTAATTGAACTCACGAAATTTATAACAATATTTAATTCTGACGAAGCCTGTCAACTGAGCGAAACAATTGTCAAATAATATCTAATAGAGTAGTGAAAATGATCACAGCTTTAGCATAAGTAAATCACATTTTCATCAAGGAATGACAGAAATAATTATCAGTTTTAAGCTCATACTAACTTCCTGGTCTCAAGATATTTCAAAGTAAACATCCAAAATATTTGATTTCTCAACAAGTGTGTAAATAATGACATCATCCCGAAATACATCTGTCTAAAGGACGCCAACAAAAGTAGCTCCGCCACCAAAGGAATAATATGTGGTAATAGAAAGTAGTTGAGAGAAGATAGAAAAATACAATTTCAACAAGGCACACACACACCATTTACCTCAAGGTAATACGCACATAATTAACGTATCGACTACACCCGCTAGAACTTGATTTAGTTGATCACAGTATCAGAATTTGTCCACAGCCAGCCAGCGGTGTATTGACAATAGTTGTCAAAGCTCATGGACGGAGTAGTATTTGCTGGAGAACGAGAGAAAATTATGGTAAATTGTATTATTATATTTTCACATCAGTTTATAAGGTTTTTATAATTATTTTTCCATTGGTTTATTAAGTTTATGGTTATCTGAATACTGTTTATCTACTGTTAATAATTAAATTACTTCTTTCCACTGTCAAGACATCTGATGAGCAATAAAGATAAGTCATTTAAGCCAAAATTGAAAGTGAACTGCATATTATGAGCTTTCGAAATACATATATTTAGCATATCCCTATCGAACTATTGTGGTTAATGCGTTCTTCTAAATATTTCTACAAATTATTTAAATTTCAATTCTGCAACTTCTGACTTCTACTTAACGGACAGCTTTATTAATTTCAACGATGTAAGCTATCATTAGGAGGCAGATTAAGGTTCTAGCTGTTATTACAACCAGGTTACAACACACTCACTTAAAATCGTATTTCTAGCTTTTCTTTATGAAAAATGCTGCTATCAAAATTTATAAATATATATTTTGAAGATGTTCTGATTCTCTACATTGCTATTCGCGGCATTATGAACAGATGAGTACTTTTCACAAAATAAGTAAAAAAACGAAAATATCGCATTTTCTTTTGGGTTTTTAAGGCTCAAATAATTTGCTTCTACGAGTTTGCTGTTAAAATTTTGTAAGTAATGGCTTATAAACTATTATTTACGTGATGGCGTATGCGATTTGCTTTCGATTTTTTTCTCATCTAAAAATATCTATTAACTGGCGTAATTAGACACTGCTTGAAAACCTTAAATGTGTCAGAATTATAATTGTAATTTTTAACTTTGTACTCAGTACTCATAGTTAGTTTTTTTATTCATTAATATTTTTTAACTTTATATTAATATTAACACTACTTGTTGTAATAAATGTCAATTTCATGACTTATTTATTTTTATAAAGAACTTTAGATTTGTTTAGTGAGAATTGCGATTAACGAAGTCGTTTTAGTTAGTTTCTTAAAAATATCTTGACTTTTTTTTTATTCGTGTGCCTTTGTAATTTACCGTTACCTGTCAGGTTTCGAAGGGTTGCCCATTATTTAGAAGTAATTGAACTGCAAGCTTTTCAAACTCACTCAAATCTAGTATTGATTCTAACAATCTCTCTTAGAGAGCAACAACTTTATTCAAACTACCATTTATATCCTTGCCTGACTTTAGATGAGAGAACTGGTTTCCATCATATCCTCACTTTTACTCAGAAATATGGAGCGCGAAATGATGATTCTCTGAGTTAAATACCCATCAATGACTTGAATGCGTGCAAACAACTTCCCCGTATTATTGGTCGGTTTCTGACGGAATTGGTGTATTCTGAGGTTTTGTCTAAGAATTTATTGTATATTGTTATGTTCGTTTTATCTGCTATCAATATGTTTTTATCGGATAGCTCTAAGAGCCAAATATTTCATTAGAATTGGACAGGGTGAAAGAGTGATCGGGCATTTAAGTAGCGATTGGAATGGGTTGATTTCCTATTGACAGTGTATGGTTCTGAGTAGAGATGGGCAAAACTGATAAATTTAAATAACAGTTGCTATTGTTATTGCTATTTGCAAATAACAACTGAAAATAACAGATAACAGTTATATTGTTTACGCTGAAAATTGCTGTCGCCATCTCTTGGTAAGAAACTAAAATATGCAAAATTCATCTCGGTTGGCTACTAATATGATAGAGATCTTCGCATTTAGTACGATATAGAATATATTTGTAAGACTTATTATTCCTGCAATTTTGTATGTTTAAGAATAATATTAAACTGCAAATTCAGAACCAAAAATTAAAATACACCAAACAATCTTCTGACGTTTTTATTTTTATGCTTGGTAGTGCTGTTATGGAAATTTATATATTTAATGCTGGCGTAATTCTCAATTATATTAATGAATATATCTAACTATCCAAATTGAAGGGATTATGGGAAGCGATTGTTTGGCACTGTTGCTAAGTCATTGTATTGCAATAGGCTTTTCTCAAAAACTGGAAAACTCACGTCATAGAAGGCGGTTATCTACTGATAAAGTACAAAGAAATATATCCCACTGACCCCAATCCCATACCTAAATTATAACATGGACTCTCACATTCTATGGAATCTGTTTTACAGAACAGGAATTATATACGTGTGCCTTGATAACAAACAATAATTTACCTAGACATATAAAAAACAAAAAAGATAAGAGTGACAAATTCTAACTCGTGTGTCACCAGGTTTCGAATTGTGGGAGTTGCCCCAACTTCTATATTGGTCACACTGTAAGATCGTTCAATTCAAGATGGCGTGAACACTCTAATGCTTTTGAAAATGAGAGCTCAATAAATTACATTTTCTGAACACTCAGAAAACCATATACCTCAAAATATCCCAAAATTTAGATTGATTACAAAACAAAAGTAAAAATTATACCTTCATGAATCCCTGGAAACGAACAAAAACAAAATTCTCCGAATCCTTGAATGTTCAAACTGATACCATTCATCTCCCTTACTAATCTGAACCACAGATCATACATCTGAACAACCAGTTTTAAATAATATTATATTATCCACATCTGTTGTCAACAATGTTTTATAAATATATAATTTACCTGAGCTACACCACACCCACTTCCTCAGAAATCCCCAGAATTAAGACGATACCTTTAATTATTTTATTACCCTATCTGTACTTTCTTTCTAAGAAATATAAATTTGGCATTCCTTGTATTTCCAATTTCTAATGAAGCCAGACTTGGCAAAACATATCAAATTAAAAATAAATAAAAAGTGAAAATTTAACCAGGTGTTTGTTGTTTTTAAGTAATTTTAACAATGAAATTTCATCAAGTAGTAGACTGAAACAATCAACAA
The DNA here is from genome assembly GCA_034190945.1 of Octodonta nipae. Lineage (NCBI taxonomy): Eukaryota > Metazoa > Arthropoda > Insecta > Coleoptera > Chrysomelidae > Octodonta > Octodonta nipae. Next base: position 78,317,591 of record CM067218.1, on the reverse strand, counting down.
AGAAATGATGATTTTAAAACATTTGTAATTACCTACTTACTTCTTACTTAGCACTATTTTTTAATTAAAGATTGGTACATCATTTTCATACCGCAGTCAATATAAAGAATAGTCTTATTTGTGGCTTATGTTAATATTCGTTAATTAATGTAAAGAACTAATTCACTATATGTTAATATTCTAGAACCAATTTAAATATATTATTTTCAAGAACATAAACCATTATAATAATAATAAAATATAAACCCTTAATATAATTTCTAATACGTATAATATATTTAAAATTCGCTCATTTATAATTACATTGTCAAGATTTCAGCAATGACAACGATGAACGAAAGTATATCTGAACGCTATTATTACGTTTGCAAGATCAGACACAAATTTTTCAATAATGTTTTTCTGCTTGGCCGTTCAGCGCGTTCAATACGAATCAGTTAACAGCTTTTGGTATTCAGTCTACGTTTTATTTTCAACAACTGCGAACAGAAACGTTATGTATGAAAACTGCTGTGTGCGTTATCGGTCGAAACAGAACAACTGTTTTTTCAGTCGTTTAGTTTTCGGTCGATCTGTTATTGCTATTCGAAAAGGCAGTTGAGGTTAGAACTGTTTACGTTATTGTTTGATTAGCGCTAAGCTGTAATAAACTTATATCTGTTATCTGTTATTTTTAGTCGGCAATAACAGTTGCTATTGTTATCGAGTAAATAATAGTTGTTTAATAGCAGCTATGTTAATAACGCCACATCACTAGTTCTGAGGACATCAAGAAACAGGAGAAAAGAATGGGATCCGATTTCCATTGTAAAGTAAATGTTAGGGTGTATAATGTTAAATAACTTTATTGAAAGAAAAATGAAATTGTTATTACAACTATAAAACATGGCTTCGATTAATTTTTAATTGACATTACATCTTCTGATATGCATAAAAGTCATACATTATAAACAGGAATCAATACCAACATTAAAAACGAAAAGAATTGTAACAGAAATTCAATACATTCTTAACACTACCACTTATTTGAATTTTACATGATCTGAAACTATTTGAAAGTAGGTGAACATTTCAAAATTTTATTAAATTTAGTTTGGCAACTTATTTATGATAGGGTTGTTTCTGATCACATTCCGAAGTATTTGATAATAAGTGACAGATGGCCAGATGGGACAGTTAAAGGTGGGGAAACACATTATAGTCACGTCACGTGACGTCACGTGAATTCACGTGGGCATGGTGTACTTCTAGCTGATTTAAAATTATGCGTAAATTGCATTGCAGATATTTTGAGTGATCCGTGACATGCCGTAATAGCATGTAAACTCACGTGACGTGACGATAATGTGTTTCCACCTTTAATGACTTTGCACCTGCCATGTTGTACTTCTTTAGTAATCGATTTATGTCATTTTGCTGATGAACTAAGATTAGACCTGCGTAGACAAATCTAGTTCTATTTCTAGACCCACGAAATGTTTATTTTTGTCCAAGTTCATTGTAATTTTAAACATCTGTTGTAAAATCTTTACAAGTTCATTAATGGCACTTCTCGATTTCGACATTATTAATCCATCGTCAACGAAGATGGCTAAATAGATTATAGAATTTTCAAACTGACACCTGAACACATACTGATCAGTCATCAATTGTTTAAAATCGTATTGGTTAAGGAATGAAACAAACTTGCGATTCCAACATCTTGGAGATTGCTTCAAATCGTATAGACTTCTATTCAGCTTACACACAAAATGTTCTTTATTTTTATTCACAAATCCTATTGGTTGTTTCATATCGTCACATTCGTGTAGTTCGCCATAGAGAAACGCTGTTTGGATATCAAAACTCTCTATTATCAAGTCTTGTTCGGCTGATAAAGCAAGTAGTCTTCGAATAGCATAAAGCACAACAGGCGAGAACGTCTCTTCGAAGTCTACTCCTTTTACTTGTGTAAAGCCTTGTACCACGAGTCGAGCTTTATAACGTAATTCACTACCATCCTCTGAAATTTTTATTCGAAAAACCCATTTATAATCTACCACTTTTGCATTTTCTGGGAGTTTTACTAGCTCCTAAGTGTTATTTTCCTTCAATGAGTCCATCTCTTCTTACATTGCTCGTTGCCAATTTTTGGAGTCACCACTCTTTATGGCGTCTTCGTAGGAAATAGTTTCGAATATTGAGCAATAGTTTGAACTTATGTCATTATACCTACTAGGACATACTAGTTTAGTTCTGTCACGTAGCTGTCTGTCGATAATTGCTGGTGGAACTTCATTTTGCTTAAAAATTTCATCATCGTCGGCCTCTGATTTGGAATCTGAGGAACTATTTGTCTCGTTTTCGTCTTCTATTTGCTCCTCCTCCTTTATTTCTTCTGATTCAGTGTCGTCAGGTATACCAAATTTTATTTTAATTCAATAAGTTGCTTTTTCACATGCCATCATTTCATCTTCATTGAAGTTTACATTACAGCTAACTTCTATCTCTCTTTTGACTGGATCCCAGAGCCTGTAGTTTGAAGAATAACCCTCATATTCAACAAATAACAGTTTGCTAGGCTTTGGATCCCAGGTTCTTCGAAATTGCGGAGGTATACACATGTAAGCAGGGCTGCCAAAAATCCTAATGTGTTTTACTTCAGGTTTTCTAGTAAACCACTTCTCATATGGAGTCATATTTTCTAACTAATTTGTAGCTATACGGTTAAGTGTGTTCACTGCCTCAGGCCATAATTCTTGAGGGACCTTCTTCTTGATCAACATTGATCGAGCGCTTTAAACAATAGTTCTTAATTCCCTTTCTGATCGACCATTTTGTTGAGGAGTGTATGGTACTGAAGATTCATGAGATATGCCCTCTTTCCTATAATCAGTATTACAATACATTGTAACTCTTCATAACAGACCTTAGATTCATCAGTTTTTCCTTTTAGAGCCTTGCAGTCAGAGTTGCGTTATCTTTTTCTAATTTTAATTAATTTTTATGTAACTGTCAAAATACGTTCATTCACACAAGTGTAATTTTTTATAATTTTGTTCCCGTTTTCTATGTATGTTAACAGCACTACCTTTACTCGCTCTTTTATTTTGATCTACGTCACTGTATATTATTATGTATGTCTTCTAAGTTTTTTCTTTGTTTTGCTGCTAAAGCTGCGATGTCAATATTTCTTCTTTTTAAAGCGTAAGTTAGTTCTGTTTATTTTTGTATCAGTGCACTCACGGTCCAGGTTTCAAACTGGATTGTATTATGAATCTCATATCCTTTTTCTTTGCTTATGTCATCATAGTTTGATATGTCCTGTCTCCGAAGCTTGCTTGAGTGCTGTAAGTATATTTAATTTATACGATAGTTGGTTACTGGCCAACTGTTCAACCCCCATCCTGGAGGGCCAGGAACTCTTCTTTAAGGGTTACCATACCTCAGTCAATTTGACGGTGGGAATACTGAAACTTCTAGATTTAGACAGGAAACTAAGGATAGGACAATGGTTTCACCCTTAAGGTACTAGGAGATAAAACAAAACTCCCGTAGACACGGCCGCATTCCTGAAGTAGATCTGTCATCTATCAAGGGATAATAGATGAGCATCTACCCCGTACACGAAGATGAAATAAAAGAAGAAAAAATATTAGCTGGAATTACAAAAAAAGCGCAGAACATAATAATACCAAGGCTAAAATAACTATTCAACAGGTGCTTAAAAAAAAACATAAACCATACCAGCGAGACACGGACTAACACAATAATAGCAATTCTATCCTCAATATCGGGTTCACGATGCTAGTTTTATAATCAATTTCTTAAAAAAAAAGTGGAGATGATCTGGGTTTGAAGGCCATTTTTGATCTGCCATAATGTTTCGATAGATCTCAAGAACTTTCAATTTATAACCCACAAACCTTAACCATGCGCCACCCCTCTCCCCTGGAAGGTTGGGACCCTGACAGCCACCTATCTGGCCACTGTCTAGTTAGGACGCTAGCGGTGGGGGTTTGTTCTCCCTTTTTTAAATTATTTCAGCCAGTTTATGTTTACGTTGTTTTTATCAAAACGATTAATTTAGAAGGCTTCTTATTTTTTTCTCTTTGGCGGCGTAAAATGAATTTTATAACAATACCATAAATCTATTTTAAAAGAAATCAAATTCTGGGTACTTTCACACCACAGGCTACAGATTCACCAATATCTGGGGTTAAAAAATATCTACAACGTTCAAAAAGTGTGTGCTACCAATGAATGTTTGGTATTTACGTTATTTTTGTTATTTAAACAATTGTGCTCTATAGTAATTTTTAAATGTAGTTATTTTAGGAAAGTATTTATGTTGTTTTTGTATTTTTTTGTATGTAGTATTTTTAAATGTACTTATTTAAGGAAGGGATTTGTATTATAACTTTTATACAGGGTGTCAATTAAGTCGCAAGACGGCTGAATATTTGCTAAAGTACTTCATTTCTGGAAAAGGTCAAGATCACTCCTTTAGTAACTTTGACCAAGGAATCCGGCGGTGACATTGTATTAAACCTTGGACCTCATTTTTGAGGTTCTTTTGAGGTCAACCTCATTTTTTAAAATAAGAACCCCTATTTTTTATTGCTTAATCGGAAAGAACGGGAAATTTTACGTCCGGACATATATTGAAGTATGATGTTAAGGTATCCCCTAGAGCTCAAATAGAGGTCAAATAATGACTTCTTAAAAATCTCCCGAGTTCAGTGGTAAAACAAAACAAAACAAACAAAATGACATGTAAGGTCAACAAATCCAAGGTCACCGACTTACCTAGGGTATGACTTTTATTTGTTTTGTTTTACCACTGAACTCGCGAAATTTTTAAGAAGTCATTATTTGATTTCTATTTGACATCTAGGCTTTACCTCATACATCAATACATGTCCGGGCGTAAAATGTCCTGCTCTTTCTGATTCCGCAAATAACAAATAGGGGTTCTCATGAAAAACAAATTGGTTTGACCTCAAAATAACCCCAAAAATGAGGTTCGAGGTCAAATCCAAGCTCACCCTCGGATTCTTTGGTCAAACTTACTAAAGGAATGACCTTAACCTTTTCCAGAAATGAAGTACTTTAGCAAATATTTAGCCATCCGGGAACTTAATTGACACCCGATATATGTAAATAAAAGTGTATGTATATGTATATATGTCTATATATAACTAGATTGTCCACGCACAAGGGATTCCTTTTGTGAGTTTTTTCTATGTTTATTTTCTTTCTCTAAGTGCCTTATTGTCTTAAAGTAGAGTGAAGGAATTTATGGCTTCAAATTATGAATTTCGTTTTCAATATTACTTTGAATCTAAGGTAACAAGATTTGAGATCGAAGTGATTTTGAAGGATGTTTCCATAGACGCCCCTTTGTGAAAAATTTAATTGTAGTATACGGTAATTTTAATGTTGCAATATAAAGAATTAATTTTAAAGCTGCAATAAATTACCAACTATATTTGTGTTCAATGGAAGCATTTTCGTTTCTAATCATCTTGCTTAATAATTTATTTTTGAAAAAACGTTAATTTTAACAAAATTGGAAAAATTCACAGTGAAACATACCTTTAACAACTGGAATTTGCTTTCAGCTTCTTTATTTCCATCGTTTTTATCAGGATGGTATTGGAGAGCTCGAACCTTATACTCTGTATTTATCTGTTCAATCTGTAATATAATAATAATCGTATGAAAATCTAAATTTACAAAAATAAAACTAAACATATGTATATAAAGTATGTTCAAAACCACCTGTAAACCCCCAATAATTAAGACGCGAAAATCTTACTTTTAAAAAAAACTGACGAAGTGTGCAATAGTAAAAGGGGTATGCTCTATTGGTTGAACGCAAAATAAGCTTCCGAAAGTGGGTTAAAAAGACCTGAAGTTATTTTTTCCAAATGGAACATGCATTTCATAGCGGATTCGGATTCTACGTTGAAAAATAGACTTCTTTTGTTAGAATTTTTTTGTAACAGTGAACAGTGTAAATGAATATATTGACTCGCGAAAGTCTCTTCCAAATCATTTGGATACTTAATAACTAATTTATCTGCACGAATTTTTAATTCATCTATTTCATATAAATTGTCAAAAAAATTAAATTTTTCGTAAAGATTATAATAAGCACTTTTACGTCCTGTCAATTGTACACTTAAAGTATCTAAAATTGGATAGTAGACGTTGGTTCCAAAATTTTCTTCTCCAGATAAAGCTGTTCTTTCATTTTCCCGTGACTCGTCAGCCTGAAGTTTTCGGGTTTTTTTACGACGGATGTCATAGTGGTAATAATTTTGAACTCCAGATAGTGCTTTGGCTTTTTTTTCATAGTCAGAAAATTGTTTATCCCTCATATCTTGTAGAAATAATGCCAAAGAACTATATATTCTTATCACAGATGATAAATCAGCTTGAGAATCCTGAAGCTTATTACTCGCATCATTAAAGCGATCCATTTTTAGTCCCCTGGAGTACATTAGAAAATTAGACCCGAATAAAACAGCTTTATATTCAAAACAAATAAAATACGACTTAAACCAAGAGCAATTTGGGCATTCATATAGTCAACAATTTTAGTTTGATTACAATCAATCACAATCTCTGTTTTTGAAATTTGTTCATATAAATATTTTGCAATTTAAGCAATTTAATTGATCTACAGTTAATTAAAGTATTGGCCAGAATATATAATTGACCTTTACTTTAATTTAGAAATAGTCTCTATAATTTAGTTTTGTATTAATTAACGAAATCAAATAATGATTGTGTTGATAGATGTTGTATGATCGTTCATTAATTTAATATATCACTGCCTTTACTGACGTTGATTGTAAAGTATGTAAAGATAAACTCGTTCTCAAAACTTGAATATTGTAATATTGGAGCTGTCTTTACAATTTTGAAAAGCTTTCCCTATATTTTTATTAAAACTAATTTTTTATTTCTCTTCAACAGTGTTGTTGAGGGTTTGGTAACACCTGAATAATTGTGAATAAACCTACCACAATAACCTTTCTCAAATGATTTGACATTTTTCTATTTTTTGTAAATTTTAAAACAGCTTCTTTTTTGGGTTTGGATTTGTTCTATAAAAATTAACACTTCGTTAGTTGAATTTTAATGTTATAATTGTGCGATCTAACTAAAAAAAAATCGAACTGCTCCATATGTTGATTTAAGGTGCTACTATAACGAACAACATTTCTACTTGTATAGTCTCTTCAAGGTGTCATTCTTGTGTACACAAGACAATATATATATATATATATATATATATATATATATATATATATGCTCAGTTTTGCTCCCTAATGAGACGACACTGGTTGCCGTTGACGAAAAAACAAGAAAAATAAAGTTTTTGCTGTTACACATGTCAAATAGACTTTTAGTTCAATATTCATTCAATTTTGTTCTGATATATAACTTCTCGTTCATATGTAACATTGTGTAGTTGTTTACGTTCAAATATATATTCTTCGCTACACTGTGTCTTCGTTCGATAAAAAGAAAAGAAAATATAGTAGATTAGAACCAGCGAAACTTCGATAATCTACAACTCTACATATGGTCCTTCTCCCCGTGATACACTTGACGAAACAGAGAAGCTCTTTGGATTGATGGTTTATGGTTGCTGCATACGGCGCGATTTCCAGGTACCTGTTCCACTGTATCATTCATTCATTTTCATTTGTTGTCTTACCCGAGTGAACGGTTTCTTCACCTGTACACATTGGGTAATGTAAGAAGTGCTCTGTCAGGTACAAATTGTTATAAATTCAGTTTATTTGCATTTATTTCAAATTCTTTGAAGTGCTGTGGTTATAAAACACACATTCAAAGTTTCCCATATAACAAGAAGTGCGTCTGACAAACATTCTTACTAACTTACAAATTCAATTTAATTATTTGCTATTCATATTAGCTAAAGTTCTTTGTTTTGTCAAAATTTCATCCAAATTTAAATTTGTTGTGCATATCACACATTCTTAGAGATAAATCTTATTGGCGAAAAGTGCTGTGCATATCACACATTTCAATTCATTTAACATTTTAATTATTGCTTGCTCTGAGATAAATCAAACATATTCATAAATTAATATAAAATACATTAATAAACTGTTGTGCTTTTCACATACTTTTTTATTGTACCTACTTATATTAATTTAAGGTGATCATTCCTTCTCATTTTTTAACTTTGTGAGTGTGCGTAGAAAGTCTTAGGCTGTTATTAGGATTAGTATTGAGAATTATTTCAGTTTAAATATTTAACATCACCATGTCACTTAATAATTCTCTTCATGAACAGCAAGCTAATCTTGATCAACACAAGAGAAAAAGGGCAACCCTAAGATCCAAATTAACAATATTTAAAAATTGTATCGATAATATTGATCAAAACCTGTTTTCTGAAACTGAAATCAGATTAAGGCTGTCTAAAGCTGAATGTTTGTTATCTTTATACGAGGAACAGCAGGATGAAATAGATGGCTTAGTCGACAGCTTTGATGATGAGGTAGTTTACAGGAAACAATTTGAAAGTGATTATTATTCCGCGATCTCTAAAGCTCAGGATATGCTTGCTAAAACTAAAATCACAAGCGTACCATCTTCAAATATAAATGAAATTTCATTGCACACTCAACAGGTCTCAATGCTGTCTGATAGCCAGCCGGCTTCTACTCGTTCTATTGAAACCGAAACTCACGAACCTATCTCTATTTCAAATATAAAATTACCAACTGTCCAGCTCCCAACATTTTCTGGGAACTACAAAAGTTGGCTCGAATTTCATGATCACTTTCAGTCAATGATAATCTCAAATACAAACATCAGTTTAATACAAAAATTTTAAATCTTCTCTTAGCGGCGCAGCAGAAAAGTTGATTCACAATCTACCCGTGTCATCAGACAACTTCCAGATAGCATGGCAAATGTTAATTGAACGTTTTGCAAATCGCGAGCTACTGGCCTACAATCACACCAAAGGCATTTTCAATCTACAAAGGATTAAATATCAATCCTCGTCTAATATCAGACGGCTTTTGGATGGTTTGCAAAGTAATTTGAGATCTTTAAAATCATTAAAGGAACCTGTAGACCAGTGGGATACTTTGCTCATATTCTTAATTGTCGAAAGGCTCGATGTAGAAACCGCCGGAGAATGGGAGTCAAAAAAGGCACCAGGGGCGTTGTTACAGGATCTTCTTAATTTCTTAAAAAATAAGGCTGACATTCTTGAGAAAATCGAAGCAAATCAAAGTCATTTCAATAAACATCGAAATAATTCAGAAAATAAAACCTCATTCAGAGTTTTATTATCTAACCCACTAGTTTGCCAATACTGTAAAGCTTCAAATCATAAGATATATAATTGCAAAGATTTTCTCAAATTACCTATTTCTGATCGTATGGATCATGTTAAAAAATTAAAATTGTGTATAAATTGTTTACATTCTGGTCATATAAACACTAATTGCAAATATGGTAAATGTAAACAGTGTGGGAAAAAACACCACAGCCAGCTTCATACTGAAACAGAGAAACAACCAAGTACTAGTAGTAGCGGCTTAGGGTTTAGGAATAATCAGGAGGTCACCCAGGTCTTATCCAATATGTGTACCCAAAATATCGTTTTATTATCAACAGTTGTTGTTGAAATTCTAGATAGCTCTGGCACTGCTCACAAGTGCAGAGCCCTTCTTGACAGTGGTTCTCAGTCCAATTTCGTTACTCTCAACTTAGCTAATAAGTTAGGTATTTCAAAGGAACGTACCAATATTTCAGTGGTTGGTATAACGCAAATTTCTTCTAACCTAAATTATAAATGTCAGTTAGTAATGCGGTCCTTTTTTTCTTCATTTGCGATGTCATTAAGTTGTCTTATTGTTAATAGCGTCTGTGATCGTTTCCCTGCTTATGAAATTGATCGATCTTCCATACCCATACCTTCTAATATACGCTTATCAGATGAAAACTTTCACGTTCCTTCCGAAATTGATCTTCTGTTGGGCGCCTCCCTCTTTTGGGATCTTCTTTGTGTTGGGCAAATAAAATTAGAGCCTCACATGCCAATTCTTCAAAAGACAAGGCTCGACTGGATCATTTCCGGTCCATTGCCCGAGGCTGAATTTTCTTCGAAAGCTCACTGTCACTTTTCTCGAAATTTAGAATGTGATGAACTATCGCGCTTTTGGGAAATCGAAGAATCCTCCTTTACTCATCCTTATTCAAAGGAAGAGCTAGATTGTGAAGAGCATTTCAAGTCTACATACCGGAGAGATTTAGATGGTAGATTCATCGTATCAATTCCTCTCAAAACATCTACTGAATCATTAGGTGAATCTAAATCCATTGCTGAAAAAAGGTTTTATAGTCTCGAACGCAAACTTCAAGGCAACTCCAAACTGAAAGAAAGATACCTTTCATTCATGGATGAGTATGAATCCATGGATCACATGTCTAAAATCGACAATATTTCCGACCCCATCAATTACTACCTTCCACACCATGGAGTACGAGGGAGGACAGTCTCAGAACAAAGCTTCGTGTGGTGTTCGACGGCTCCTGTTCCAGTACTTCTGGTGTGTCTCTCAATGACATTCAAATGGTCGGTCCAGTATGACAAAATGACTTGTTATCAATTTTGTTAAGGTTCAGGCAACATTCTTATGTTGTGTCCGCGGATATCGAAAAAATGTATCGTCAGGTCCTAGTCGAAAATAATCAGAGAAATCTTCAGCGAATTTTATGGAGGCGTGATTCTTCTCAACCTTTAAGCTCTTATTCTCTTAATACAGTTACTTATGGCACAGCTTCTGTCAGCTTTCTGTCTACAAGATGCTTACTTCAATTATCATATGATTATGCTAACACGTTTCCTGAAGCCGCGAAAATGATTCAAAATGATTTTTATGTTGATGACTTGTTGACAGGGTCAGACTCTTCATCAGATCTTCTAGCATATTGTCAACAGATTTCTCAAATCCTAACTGCAGGCTGTTTTCCACTTCGCAAATGGGTTTCAAATGATCCATCAATCGTAACTGGTATTCAATATTTCATACCTTCTTCAGATGCAGTGTTTTCTCTAGGTTCCAATGAAAATACCAAGACCTTGGGTCTGCAATGGAATCCCAAATCGGACTCACTCTTATATTCTATTGATTCAGCTTCTCTTCCCAAAACCGTAACTAAAAGGTCCATCCTCTCTGGGATAGCCCATATCTTCGACCCTTTGGGTTTACTGGCTGCTTCCGTCATCAAAGTCAAAATATTAATGCAACAGCTTTGGTTAGAAAAACTAGAGTGGGATCAATCTGTTCCTTTATATATTCATAAAGAATGGCTTACCTTTCGAGATCAGCTCTCTCAAATTAGCACTCTCGAAATTCCTCGTAAGGTAAAATTGAGCAAGGCCTCTTCTATTGAGTTGCATGGATTTTGTGATGCTTCTGAAGCTGCCTATGGCGCATGTATCTATATTCGCAGCACTGATGAGTTGGGAAATACAAAGGCTCAACTTCTGTGCGCTAAATCTAAGGTGGCTCCGCTTAAGAAGATAAGTATCCCGAAGCTGGAACTCTGTGGTGCTCTAGTTCTCAGCAGACTTTCCACAAAGGTTCTTGAATCCAGTCCTATCAATTTCAATGAAATTTACTACTGGTCAGACTCCACCATCGTCTTAGGGTGGTTGAAGACCCTGCCTCACTTGTTAAAGACCTTTGTTGCGAATAGGGTTTCGGAGGTTCAATCTAGGACCAATGTATCATGTTGGTATCATGTCAGTACGAAGGCCAACCCGGCTGATCTTCTTTCTAGGGGAATAAATCCTTTGGAGTTGCTTTCTTCTGAAATGTGGTGGAATGGTCCTGATTTTCTGCGTAAGCCCAGTGAAAATTGGTCAAGTCCGAATCTTCATTCCAATGTGGAACTACCTGAATTAAGGAAAATTACGCTAGTGACACTAGCAGTTACAAACGTTTTTAAATTTCCTTTTGAACGTTTCTCAAATTTTACACGGTTAAGACGCGTATACGCATACCTTTTGCGGTTCATTCATAATTCTTTGTCCAAGCTTCGAGGGCATAAACGAACATCCGGTCCTTTATCTTGTCAGGAATTAGAGGCAGCCCTCATATATCTAATCAAACACTCCCAGTCTGACTCGTTTCACTCTGATATCGAAAATTTATCTAAAGGAAAGCCTGTTTCGTCCAAGAGTCGGGTCTTGTCACTCAACCCTTTCATTGACGAAACAGGGGTTCTTAGGGTAGGGGACAGGCTTCGAAATTCTCCATATGAATATACCAAGAAGCGTCCTGCTCTTGTTTCATGTCATCACCATTTTACAAAGCTCTTATTTCGACACGAGCATCTCAGATTATTGCACGTTGGACCTCAGCAATTGCTTTATTCAATCAGAGAAACATATTGGCCTATACTTGGAAGAAATCTAGCAAGACAAGTTGTTCATCAGTGTATTTCCTGTTTTAAGGCTCACCCTAGATCTCAAAATCCTCTCATGGGTGACCTTCCTGCATTTCGTGTAACTCCTTCTTTTCCATTTCTTAAAACAGGAGTTGACTATGCAGGGCCATTTACTCTCCGGGACCGTAATGGTCGAGGATTTAAAACATATAAGGCTTACGTGAGCATCTTTATATGTCTAGCCACGAAAGCCATTCATCTGGAACTTGTCAGCGATTTATCAACAGAGTCCTTTATTGCTGCGCTGAAGAGATTCACCTCAAGGAGAGGTAAACCCCTTTGTATTTATTCTGATAATGGAACCAATTTCGTCGGCTCCAATAATAAATTAATAGAGCTAGGTAAGTTTCTTAAAGATAGGAGGAATGACATTCTAAATTCAGCTGCAAATCAAGAAATTTCATGGCATTTCATCCCTGCCTACTCACCCCATTTTGGCGGCATATGGGAGGCAGGAGTTAAGTCGATGAAGAGCCATCTTAGACGTATTTGGTCAGGCGCACTTTTGACCTATGAGGACTTTCAAACTACCCTTGTACAGGTGGAGGCGATCTTAAATTCAAGGCCTCTGAGCCCATTGTCATCAGATCCTTCAGACGTTTATCCAATCACACCTTCCCATTTCCTAATCAGCCGTCCAATGATGTCTATCATAGAGGCATCTGTCATTGACCTTAAGGAGAGTCGCCTCAGTCGTTTCGAGAGGCTGCAGCGTCTGCGACAAAGCTTTTGGAAAAGGTGGTCCATAGAATATATCTCTGAGCTTCAGAGTCGGCAAAGCTGGAAGAACAACGAGTCAAAGCTGACTATTGGTGCGTTGGTTCTGGTGAAGGATCCAAATTTAAGCCCGCTTCAATGGAAATTGGGCAGAGTGGTCAAACTTCACCCAGGGCCAGATGGGATCTCTCGTGTAGCCACCCTACACACCTCCAAGGGTCTAATCCGAAGAGCAGTCTCCAGTATATGCCCGCTACCTTCAAGCGACGAAGCATCATAACAGTTTCATTGAAAGACCAGTCTTTCAAGGCGGGGGCCATGTTCAGTTTTGCTCCCTAATGAGACGACACTGGTTGCCGTTGACGAAAAAACAAGAAAAATAAAGTTTTTGCTGTTACACATGTCAAATAGACTTTTAGTTCAATATTCATTCAATTTTGTTCTGATATATAACTTCTCGTTCATATGTAACATTGTGTAGTTGTTTACGTTCAAATATATATTCTTCGCTACACTGTGTCTTCGTTCGATAAAAAGAAAAGAAAATATAGTAGATTAGAACCAGCGAAACTTCGATAATCTACAACTCTACATATATATATATATATATATATATATATATATATATATATACATACAGGGTATTCCATCTCAAACGAGCCACCTTGAATATCTTGGTTATCTTCAAAACTATTGCAATAAAAAAAAACAGGTCGATTTTTGTTTCGAGTGGAACATTTTTTGAGATGATTTAGCGCTTGTGCGCATTCAACATAAAGATAGGGAAAATAGGTATTGTCGTATATCATTTGAAAGCCCCTTATAGGTACTATACCGTCGTAATATTTTTTTTATTGCAATTTCTGTTTATGTAACAGAAAACCAAACGGACCTAGTAGTAAAACCGGATTATTAAATTAAAAGTTTTTACTGCATGGAAAAGTATTAAAAAGGAATTCTTTTATAGTACGCTCTTAAACCATCCTGTTTCACTGCCGCACCCTGTAATAACACACAATACAAAAAAAACATTAAATGAAAAACATTTAATTATTTTACATTATTTTTAGCTGATATTTACAGCAAGTTTGTTTACCTGTTCTGACCATTATTCGATCATCTGAAGCAGTGTACATTTATCTGTCAAGTTATTACTATTCTGATTTGTTGAAAAAGATAATTATCGTATACACATTGCAAGAATACTGTATTCGAGTAACTAGAAGCGAAAGCAGAAGACTACGAGAAGTATGCGAACCGACCTGAAGAGGGCAGATGTAAATCTGCAGAAACGTCATCATTTTACCATCGATCCCGGCAGGGATCAGTTATCAACTACACGGATGAATTCCCAGAAAGCACCTGCAATATATATATATATATATATATATATATATATATATATATATATAATTATATATACATTTGTTTTTAAGTTTTCGCGGGCACTAAATGTATTAGAAAGTGTCCGGGAATTCATCCGCGAAGGCTGAACACCGAGTCGCTTAGTCATCATTCTATACAAAATAGTTCAATCGAGCAGACTGTAGGTGGCCGCGAAGTAGTAAAGGTATGTAACCAGAATATACCTGACATTTTATGCAGGTTATGTAGCCCGAGATATTGCAACACGGCGAGGTCAGATCGGAGGAGAAATATTCATTGACTTTATACATTGTTTTTTTTTCAAAACGTCTCAATCAAATTGAATATTTTAAAATCTATTTTACAATTTTTATAACGTAAAATATACCGTTTTTCCGAAAATCGGAAAAACATTTGCAAAAAACTGTAAAAATCAATGTAAATAATAGCTTAAATTCAAGATATGCCATGAAACAAATCGTACAGGGTGTTTGTAACGGTTTTCATTTTACGGGGCTTAAAGTGACATGTATCGAAAAGAAAGATTGCTATGTGAGCGATCATTTCTTTACGGTATACGGTGGTAGGTGTGTGTGTGCGTCCATGGAAATACAAGCAGCAAGCAATATGCGCAGTTGAAATATGGGGCGAAGTAAAATTACATTTATACTTGTGGGTTAAAAAAATCTTGCAAGTACGAGAGTGAATCAAATATGAACCGGACTTTTCTGTTTCTCGCCCTGTAGGTAATTCGAGTGGCGTGACGTCTCGATATATGTTAGGTAGGGATGTTAAGAAGAGGGGAGTTCGTCGGTTTGGCGAGGCGTAGTCGATGCGCTGTTAGTAGCATCATGTCAGAGCAAGAGGTGCATTTTGGCGCGGGAGCGCGTTAGACCGTCTGAAATTTTGCGTCGACTATCTGCACAGTTCGGCAATCAAACGCTTTCAAGGACCCAAGTATACGACTGGCACAAAAAGTTTTCAGATGGCCGAGAGACAATGGAAAATGAGCCTCATGCACGCCGTCCCACGACAAGCATCAATAAGGCGAATATCTACGCAATTCGTGAGCTGATTGAAGGTGACCGCCATCTTACAGTATTGGTAATTGCTGAACACGTTGGAATATCATACGGGAATGCTCAATCAACCATTTCAGATGAGTTGGGTTACCGAAAAGTGTGTGCAAGATGGGTTCCTCGCCTTCTAAGGGAAGATCAGAAAGCAAACCGTCTTGCCGTATGTGAAAGGCTGTTCGCAAGATATCGAGCACAGGGGGATACGTTTTTGAGACATATTGTCACCTGTGATGAGACATGGGTGCATCATTATACCCCGGAGTCCAAACGTGCAAGCATGGAGTGGCGAAAACCTGGAGAGGCAGCACCGCGGAAAGCCAAGACCCGTCTTTCTGCAGGAAAAATTCTTGCAACAGTTTTTTGGGATTCGAAAGGCGTACTGCTGATCGATTTTCTGCACGAACGCCATACAATTAATGCTAAGTATTACTGCGAACTACTCCAACAGTGAAACTTGCCTATCGGCAAAAGAGGCGGGATATGTCTACCCGAAGTGTGATTCTGTTGCATGACAACGCTCGGCCACATACAGCTGCACTGACTCAAGGAGAATTGAACAAAATGCATTAGGAAACCCTTGAACACCCGCCTTACAGTCCTGATTTGTCGCCATGTGACTACCACATGTTTGGGCCACTTAAAGAAGAACTGGGAGGCCACCACTTCGAGGACAACGAAGGTGTAGAAACGTTTGTGCGCAATTGGTTATCGACACGACCAGTTTCATTCTTTGAGAAAGGTATTAAAAAACTTCCGATTCGGTGGGAAAAATGTATACATAAGAGAGGAGACTATGTAGATAAATAATATGTATTAAAATTTGTATTGATCGTACCAATAAAATTTTTAAAACAAAAGTCCGGTTCATATTTGATTCACCCTCGTAAATTTAATTGATATTGGCTGGTACATAAGCAGATGCATATATAGGATGGTTGAAACATAAGGTTGAATAGAATAAAAGTTATACAAGGTGGTTCAAAGTAGTTGAGTATACCAGGTGATTGAAATAAGAGTAAATTAAAACTATAGTTATACAGAGTGGATCAAAGAACGTTACAAAAAGGTTAAATAAGCATGTGCAGTAAGCATATTTTAGTTATAGGGCGGAGAGTTCAAATAGTGTTAGAAGCTTTTGCATATAGAGAATGATTGAAACATAAGGCGGAGTGGAATTAACTATAATTCCTCTCCGCCATATGTTAAAAAAATGTTATATAGTCTGGAACATAAGTACTTGCTTATGCTTTACATATGGGGCGAAGTCAAATTTTAGGTATACAGGGTGATTTGAACAATAGAAAAATGGAAACAGTCAAAAGGTGGAGAGGATTAATACTTATACAGAGCGATTGCAACCTTGTGTGGAGTTGAATTATATTTATATTAGGTAACCAACACACAGAAACATATACAGGTTGGTTGCAATATAGAGTGAATTAGAGTTACACTTATAGAAAGTAATCTAAATAATAAAACGAACAAAAAAGTTAAAAAATATGTGAAAAATATACAAATTAGAGAGAGGAGGAGACAGAGAAAAAGAGAGACAGAGATAAGAATACCGAAAAATAATCAATAGAATTGCACCTTAAACGGTGTCTAAACGGTTTTTATTTTAAGCCAGTTGAAGTCGATTCTGTTTTAAATCTAAATTATTATAACTTTACAATTCGCACTATAACTTATTTCTTTAAAAGTAAGGCTATCTGTTGGTATAAAAGTGTGATAGTTTTGGTACCAGTATTAGTCACAGCACAAAAAAGTTGTTGCAGAAAAACTCTTTGATTAGTATTGGAAGCTAACGCATAGAAAACAAATGCCGAACTGCACCTTCCTCACTATGATTCCGTTTTAAGTTTCGAGGAAAGTGTGTTACTTCTCGAAAACAATATGAACATGATGAGTTCTTGGTCCAAGGTCTAAAGTTTGTAAATTGTTCTATTTTGACAGACGAAGTTGGAACTAATTCACCATAAGCAGCTATGTTATTTTCTGGTTGTAAAGTTTTATTTTCTACAAAATACAATAAATAATCATTAGTCTAATTACGCTGATTTTTTTGTATTTTTTTATGCAGAGAATTTTTAAAGTTGATTCTTATGTATATTGAGGCCTTATAAACGATGCAGACAATAAAGATTTGGAGCATTTTTTCTTATACGTATTTTCTTCCCTGAAACATTAAAACATGTTTATTTTTTGCATCTTAAAACTGACTATAACTCAGCGACAGCTTTAACTGTCAGAATCGTATCAGTTTAATTTGTATATCTTCAATTTGTTCAGTTTCCTCGGACTCATAGTCACTTGAATCAGGGACATAATCACTCTGTAAACAAGAAACTGATATCTCAGAATCACTAGATTCGAAAAGTATATATGATTCTTATCTGTTGCAGGAAAAAAAATTGAGGAGAGAAAACCCAATGAACAGATAAAATAATTCAAGACCCCCTCAACAATCTTTTCGAAATTATTTTCATTGTTGTTGGGTTGAGTGTGTCTTTCTGATATATCAACAACGTTGGTATCATTTTGTTCTTCACTTGAACCGTTTATCCGTCTACATACCTCTGGACATTATCTATTGATTTAATTATACAGTGATGGGCAAATGTGTGGAACCAAGCAAATATCTCTGGAATTATTACAGATATCAAAATGAAATTTGGAAGGTGGATACTGCAGGAGATTGCCGATTTGTTTTCAATTTTTTTTACAATTTTGAACTTCCTGTTTTAGCGGAAGTAATGTCGATTTTAAAATTTGCAATGAAACACCCTGTATAGTATTTTACTTTCTGATGAAACATTTTATTGCGAATACAAAAATATCGGGTTTGATATTGTTTACTTCAATACCTACCGAGATATTAACAGAAAAGTAATTAAGGAAAGGAAAAATCTAATATCCATTACAGAAATATATAATCATAATTATTAACTAAATCTAAGTGATTTTCAAAACATTGAAACTTAACTAAACTTATTGTATTAGATGTTCAAACTGATCACCGTTTACTTCTTGACAATAAGCAAGTCGGTTTTTAAATTCTCTAGTAACATTAGCTATTAATTTTGGTGTAATTCTCTGGATGTCTTGAGTTATTCTTGCAGCTAATTCTTGCAAATTATTTGGTCTATCAACATAAACCTTAGACTTTAAGTAACCACAGAAAATAGTCCAGTGGATTAAGGTCGGGACTTCGTGCAAGCCATTCATAAGTACCCCTTCTTCCAATCCATCTGTGATGAAATGTCCTATCTAAATGATCTCGAACAATGCGAGCGTAATGGGGTGGTGCTCTATCCTGCTGAAACCAGATATTATTTGGTAATTGTCCATTTACTTCCAATGCCGGAATAACTTGTGTCTCCAAGAGCTGTAAATACCTATCTCCGTTTAAAGTTTCTTGTAGGAAGAAGGGTCCCACGATTCTGTTGTTATAAATGCCGGCCCAAACGTTCCATTTTTGGGGATGTTGTGTATGAGCCTCTTGTACCCAATTAGGATTACTTTGCGACAAGTAGCGGCAGTTATGTCGATTAACCGTACCATTTAAACAAAATGTAGCCTCGTCTGAAAACACCACATTTCTTTTAAAATTATTATCACGGTTACAAATATCCATCATCGTTTCACCAAATTGCAAACGTCTGTCGAAATCGTCTTCGGAGAGTTCTTGAACGAGGCGAATTTTGTATGGATAATATTTTTCTCGCCTTAATATCTTTCCTATTGAACGACGGCTAATTCCATGCATATTGGCGAGGTCGATAGTGGATAAGTGAGTATTTTCTTCCAAAGATATAGCAACATTTTGAGCTACACCTTCATTACTTGCACTTTTTAACCGTCCACTTTTTGGTAAATTGCTAACTGTTCCACTTGTGTCGTACCTTCGCAAAGTTTTCGTCACTACTGAACGGGATATTTGTGTATTCGGATGAACAATGTTCAAAAAGGTCACAAACTTCTTGATGCGTCCTTTTCTTGTAGGAAGTTTCTTGTACAAAGAAGGGTCCCACGATTCTGTTGTTATAAATGCCGGTCCAAACGTTCAATTTTTGGGGATGTTGTGTATGAGCCTCTTGTACCCAATTAAGATTACTTTGCGACCAGTTGCGGCAGTTATGTCGAATAACCGTACCATTTAAACAAAATGTAGCCTCGTCTGAAACCACCACATTTCTTATAAAATTATTATCAAGGTTACAAATATCCATCATCGTTTCACAAAATTGCAAACGTCTGTCGAAATCGTCTTGGGAAAGTTCTTGAACGAGGCGAATTTTGTATGGATGATATTTTTCTCGCCTTAATATCCTTCCTACTGAACGACGGCTAATTCCATGCATATTGGCGAGGTCGATAGTGGATAAGTGAGGATTTTCTTCCAAAGATATAGCAACATTTTGAGCTACACCTTCATTACTTGCAATTTTTAACCGTCCACTTTTTGGTAAATTGCTAACTGTTCCACTTGTGTCGTACCTTCGCAAAGTTTTCGTCTCTACTGAACGGGATATTTGTGTATTCGGATGAACAATGTTAAAAAGGTCACAAACTTCTTGATGCGTCCTTTTCCTCTCTCCATACCCAATCATCATTAATATTTCTATTCTTTCTCTTTCAATTAATTCGGCCATTTTTCGATCAAATTAAAACAATACAATCTTTTTACGTTCAAATAACAAAAACTAATAACTTATTTTGACAACTACTGTCACTTCTGCAATGAATTTCATGGACTACTAAACTTGATTCAGATTTAATTTGCGCCTGATTTAAACAAACGCACGTGTATTCGACTATGGAACAAGCGGTGCTGTTGGCTGTGACGGTATAATGCCACCGATTGGCCAATAGAAATACAAATCCTTACCGAGCGGTTTGTTTATATCGGGCGTAAATGAAATCTGAACCGAGTTTAGCTACCATCGAATTTTTCCTTTCCTTAGTTACTTTTCTGTTAATATCTCGGTAGGTATTGAAGTAAACAATATCAAACCCGATATTTTTGTATTCGCAATAAAATGTTCCATCAGAAACTAAAATACTATACAGGGTGTTTCATTGCAAATTTTAAAATCGACATTACTTCTGGTAAAACAGGAAGTTCAAAACTGTAAAAAATTGGAAACAAATAGGCAATCTACTGCAGTATCCACCTTCCAAATTTCATTTTGATATCTCTAATAGTTCCAGAGATATTTACTTGGTTCCACCCATTTGCCCATCACTGTACATTTTCTTGAATTTCTTGATTATTAAAAGCATTTATAGCAAAATTTGGTCATGTGTTATTGTGCCCTTAGTAGTTTCATATTTTGGAAGGTCCAACAAATATTTGTTACTTGCATGTTACCATAATTCAAACTAAAATTAAAATTATTTTAGAAAACTATATCATATAATGTAAAAAGTGACCAGAAATATTAATAGAAGAGTATCACTAATTGATTAAATTATTTCAAGTAATAAATACGTTAGTAACAAAATTGCCTAATGCCGAAGATAATTGATTATAAAATATTTTAATGTACTGGTTTAGATGTTAATAAAGATATAATACTAATATACTACAACTAATAAGAATAGGGGATATACAGGTTCAATCTATGCTGCCTTATTTTGCCACATAATGAAAAATATCAAATGCAGAAACTGCAGAACCGGATAATGTGAATAATCTAGGGATATATTAGGTTTACTTACACCTATATCCCTTGGAAACTGTAAAGTTTATTAGTGTGGACCGTTAATTACTAACTGCGCTTTGGATTATCCGTACACGATAAAATTTGAAAGGGTTGTTTTTATATACCAAAAGGTGTTAAATATTTTAGAAAGGTATATTATTATTCAACCAAAAATAGAAAAAATAATCATGTTTACATTGAAAAAAATTATAACTTTCAAATGTAATATTGTTAGTACGTTAATTGTGTAATATTAAATATATTATAT
Organism: Octodonta nipae; assembly: GCA_034190945.1. NCBI lineage: Eukaryota > Metazoa > Arthropoda > Insecta > Coleoptera > Chrysomelidae > Octodonta > Octodonta nipae. Next base: position 78,295,956 of record CM067218.1, on the reverse strand, counting down.
ACGTATACACCCGCCTTATATTCAATTTCTTATATGATGTCTTTGGAAACAGGTCATTTATTTTTCAGTATGATTTATATTAATTCGGGTTCTCAACTTACTTTTGTGCTATAGTATTATGTTTTTTGAAAGAGTTTAGTGTTCAGTTGAAGTTTATTTTTAAGAGGCGTTAACATAAGTTTGTTAGTGAAGATCGGATGCGTGTTAGAGAGCACGCTATTAATTAAATTATTTTTATTAGGTTAGGTGGCAAAAGCAAAAATATTTTTAATAATTTGTCCAATGTTTATAATAATTATAATCAGAATAAAAAGTACTTACGTATTGTTCAATAACAACGGGACACAGAACTAACGTAAAACGTAAAATATAAACCATTTCGATAAACTAACGGAATATTTTCTGTCATTTTAAAGTACATATTTATAATGAAATATTGACATTTAAATTGATGTTTACAATTTTTTTACACATATTTTTCCAAATTTTCAGAAAAATGGTATGTATGATTTACGTTATAGAAAAATATACGGACTCAAGCTGGGACATATCTTTGTAGAATACAATTTATAATAATAATAATTCTCTAAAACGGCTCACAAATTGCTTGAGCCGTTTTAGAGAAAACGATGAAGAGTCATTGAAATTCACTGAAATCTAGTGCCTTTTTTTTCTGATTCTCTGTAAAACCCAAGATGTTTTTGAATAATCGCTGGTCATACACAAAACAAAGTTACCGACAAATTGATAACGTCTTCCCTCCTTTTTGGAAGTCGTCGGTTAATAAACTTGCCCAGTTTTTATCTTTGCGGCAGCCCTTTGAGTAAATCGGGATATGTACAACGTTACGATACAATGCAAAGTTGTTAAATTTTTTGAGATTAAGCAATCCTTTTTAGCGAGATTTTAATACAAGCAATTTAAATCGTGCATAGAGAGAATTTGGCAACTCTGAGAGCTAAGCAAGAACCGTAAAATATTTTTTTTTATATAAAGGCGGGCTAAATAAGGTCTCCTTGATATTTTATGGGCTGTACAGCGTATAATCAATATAAACAACTTTAAAACATGGAATTTATTTACCCCTCTTAAAGTGCTCAAAATCAAACTAACTAAATAATTATTATGCAAACATATATACTTGTCTACTATCAATCTATATAGTGGGTGGAACAACGCCCCTAGAATATATTGGGCTTAATAACGTACTGATTATATGTATATATATATATATATATATATGAAGAAATATTTATTCGGGAATACATCCGTTCGTTATATTGATTCATGTATGAATCCTGCAGACGATTCGCCAAGGTCTCACTTGGCATTATCAATGCGTTGTTACGGTGAAACTGAGAGGTGATCTGCCTGAGCTTTTATTTTATATGCCTCCGTCGGAGGTCATATCGCGCCTGATTGGTCGGTGTTGACTCCGCCCCCTTCGCTGCCGTGCCGGGTGTGTCACTTGTTGGCGGGTTTGTATTTTGCGTGGCGAATTCTGTTTTATTTTGATGTTGAATAATTATCTTCCATATGTTAGATAGGTGCAGGGCGTCATCTCTTTTGTTTAGATGTTCACTTTTCTCGATTTCGATGGCTTCTCGTATTAGTATGGTTTTGTAATGAGTTGTTTGTGCGATCTGTTTGCAACTATCGAAATTGATTTTATGGCCCGATTGTTGTTGGTGTTCTCCTGTTCGTTTGTCCGACGTATACCTTGTCGCACGTTCCGCAAGTTATACTATATACCCCTTGGTTTTCAAGTTTAACTTTTGATTTGGGATTTCCTAAGTTTGTGCCTATAGTCTGGTGCGGTTTGTATGCCGTCGCTATTTCATGCCTACGAAGAATTCGGCCAATTCTGTCTGTTGTCCCTTTGATGTATGGTAAGACTACTTTTGTTTTTTCGGTGAGGTCATCTTTTGGTTTTGGCTCATGGTGTTGTTGTGCTATTGCCTTTTTGATTGTGTGGTTTGTGTATCGGTTTTGTCGTAGAGCGGTAGTTATCTGTTTTAATTCGTGTGTTTCGTTATTGCCGTCGCTCAGTCGTATGGATCTGGAAACTAGCGTGTTTGCAACTCCCTGTATTTGAGAAGGGTGGTGATGTGATTTGTAGTTTAAGTATCTGCTCGTGTGTGTCGGCTTTCTATATACGGTGTGGTCGAAGTGTCCCTTCTGGGTTTTTTTTTCTTACGAGGACGTCAAGGAAAGGCAGCTTGTTGTTTTCTTCAAGTTCTACTGTAAATTGAATCTTTGGGTGTATGGAGTTTAGGTGCTCCACGAACTTAAGGAGTTCTTGTTTGCCAAAAGTTTTAGGTTTGCTGTTTGCCTTTTTCTCGAAATAGGTGATGAAGAGGTTTGCCACCGCTGGTGATAGTGGGGACCCCATTGCTGCTCCGTCGGTTTGTTTGTATATGCGGTTGTCATACATAAAATAGGCACTTTTGAGGCAGTGTCTTGACAAATCTATTATGAATTGTGGGAGGTCTTCATTCTCAGATATTTGTTGAAGTGCTGCTTCTACTGGTATGCTTGGGTATAAGCTCTTAACATCGAAACTAGCTATGATGTCTTCTGGTTCTATAGATATACTGTTGAGAATGCGCGTGAAATGCTCCGAGTTTTTAATGTAAAAATCTGCTTTTTCCACAATTGGTTGTAGGGTGTTGGCTAGATATTTTCTAAATTGTATACTGGCGAATTGAAATCACTAACTATAGGTCGAAGTGGGACTCCGTCATTATGGATTTTGGGCAAACCGTAGAGCTTTGGACATCGACTTGACTTTTCTCTGGGGATCAGTTTTTTCTGTAGTTCTTCTATGGGTGAATCTTTAATTTTGGATTTCGTTGTTTTTTCTAGGTAGGTGGTCAGGTCTCTGGATGATGGTATTCCCGAATAAATATCTTCATATTGTGCCATCCGTGAAAGCCTACGACTAGATATAAATATATATATATATATATATATATATATATATATATATATATATATATATATAGAAGACGGAGTCCCACTTCGACCTATAGTTAGTGCTTTCAATTCGCCAGTATACAATTTGGAAAAATATCTAGCCAGCACCCTACAACCAATTGTGGAAAAAGCAGATTTTTCCATTAAAAACTCGGAACATTTCCCGCGCATTCTCAACAGTATATCTATAGAACCAGAAGACATCATAGCTAGTTTCGATGTTAAGAGCTTATACCCAAGCATACCAGTAGAAGCAGCACTTCAACAAATATCTGAGAATGAAGACCTCCCACAATTCATAATAGATTTGTCAAGACACTGCCTCAAAAGTGCCTATTTTATGTATGACAACCGCATATACAAACAAACCGACGGAGCAGCAATGGGGTCCCCACTATCACCAGCGGTGGCAAACCTCTTCATCACCTATTTTGAGAAAAAGGCAAACAGCAAACCTAAAGCTTTTGGCAAACAAGAACTCCTTAAGTTCGTGGAGCACCTAAACTCCATACACCCAAAGATTCAATTTACAGTAGAACTTGAAGAAGACAACCAGCTGCCTTTCCTTGACGTCCTCGTAAGAAAAAAAAACCCAGAATGGACACTTCGACCACACCGTATATAGAAAGCCGACACACACGAGCAGATACTTAAACTACAAATCACATCACCACCCTTCTCAAATACAGGGAGTTGCCAACACGCTAGTTTCCAGATCCATACGACTGAGCGACGGCAATAACAAAACACACGAATTAAAACAGATAACTACCGCTCTACGACAAAACCGATACACAAACCACACAATCAAAAAGGCAATAGCACAACAACACCATGAGCCAAAACCAAACGATGACCTCACCGAAAAAACAAAAGTAGTCTTACCATACATCAAAGGGACAACAGACAGAATTGGCCGAATTCTTCGTAGGCATGAAATAGCGACGGCATACAAACCGCACCAGACTATAGGCACAAACTTAGGAAATCCCAAACCAAAAGTTAAACTTGAAAACCAAGGGGTATATAGTATAACTTGCGGAACGTGCGACAAGGTATACGTCGGACAAACGAACAGGAGAACACCAACAACAATCGGGCCATAAAATCAATTTCGATAGTTGCAAACAGATCGCACAAACAACTCATTACAAAACCAGACTAATACGAGAAGCCATCGAAATCGAGAAAAGTGAACATCTAAACAAAAGAGATGACGCCCTGCACCTATCTAACATATGGAAGACAATTATTCAACATCAAAATAAAACAGAATTCGCCACGCAAAATACAAACCCGCCAACAAGTGACACACCCGGCACGGCAGCGAAGGGGGCGGAGTCAACATCGACCAATCAGGCGCGATATGACCTCCGACGGAGGCATATAAAATAAAAGCTCAGGCAGATCACCTCTCAGTTTCACCGTAACAACGCATTGATAATGCCAAGTGAGACCTTGGCGAATCGTCTGCCGGATTCATACATGAATCAATATAACGAACGGATGTATTCCCGAATAAATATTTCTTCATATATATATATATACATATAATCGGTACGTTATTAAGCCCAATATATTCTAGGGGCGTTGTTCCACCCACCATATAGACTGATAGTAGACAAGTATATATGATTTTGAGCACTTTAAGAGGGGTAAATAAATTCCATGTTTTAAAGTTGTTTATATTGATTATACGCTGTACAGCCCATAAAATATCAAGGAGACCTTATTTAGCCCGACTAGATATAAATATATATATAATATATATATATATATATATATATATATATAGATAGATATATGAAGAAATATTTATCCGGGAATACATCCGTTCGTTACATTGATTCATCTTTGAATCCTGCAGACGTTTCGCCAAGGTCTCACTTGGCATTCTCAATGCGTAGTTACGGTGAACTAAGTACACTATTATTATATTAGTAGTCGAAATTATGCGAAACGACCTGAAGAGGGCAGATGTGACTCTGCCGAAACGTTGTCATTCTACCATCGATCCCGGCAGGGATCAGTTATCAACTACGCGGATGAATTCCCGGAAACCACCTAAAATATATATATATATATATATATATATATATATATATATTATATTTGTTTTTAAGTTTTCGCGGGCACTAAATGTTCTAGATGGTTTCCGGGAATTCATCCGCGTAGTTGATAACTGAAAAAATTCGCTTTTGGGCTTCTGTTGGAGCTTCAATTTGTTAAATTTTGTCTGTTGTTGCATTGTTGTCAACTCTGCATTCGTTTCGGCTCTAAATTCGCTAATCTCACCGAATTTATACCATATTATTGGGTGGAGTGTATTGCTTACCTGTAGCTGGATATCTAGGAGTTTAGTATTAAGAACATCCAAATCTCTTCTGACCTCACGTATGGCTTCCCTAAGTAGGGCATAAGATATTCTGTGTTTTTCTGTTGTTCTTCCAGAACTTTACCGTCATGTTTTTCGGAATAACTCCTTCATCGCGGCATCGTTGTAAAAAATGTAGATCGCACAAAAGTTTGCTTCTTTTCCCGCGTAATTTCTCAAATGTTTTACACAAATGAAAATTATTCTCCCCGTAGAGATTCACTATATTTGTTTTTAAGTTTTCGCGGGCACTAAATGTTTTGGGTGGTTTCCGGGAATTCATCCCCGTAGTTGATAACTGATCCCTGCCGGGATCGATGGTAAAATGACGACGTTTCGGCAGAGTCACATCTGCCCTCTTCAGGTCGGTTCGCATAATTCTCGAAGCCTTCTGCTTTCGATTCTAGTTACTCGAATACTGAGATTTTCAGAAGCGCTCGCGCTGTTATATAGTCGCGGCTCGGCGCCTATTGGTTGGCACCGTGAACGGCTGCGTGTGATTGGCCCTGGGCGCTCAGTGGGCACGACTCCCGCCTGCTGATTTGTTATTTCCGGTTGAGTTGTTATTGGACGGGTCTGGGCCGGTACGGTGTTTAATAGAATTTTCCAACAATTCGATAAGCTCTGAATTTCATTGCGTGCGTTTAGACTGTGAGGCCTCTTCGCTATTTCAATTGCCTCTCTTACGAGTCTTGATTTCGGGTGTTCTATATTTGCCAGTACTCTGGTGTCCTCAAAGTCTATTCGGTGTGACATCGTGGTGGCATGTTCTGCAATGGATGTTGTTTTTTCCTGCTTTCTTACAGCGTTCTAGTGTTCATCACGTCTAGCTTGAATTCTTCTATTAGTTTGCCCACATAGGTTTTATGACAGTCTGCACATGGAATCTCGTACACTCCCTGTTGTTCTAAAGAGATCCTCGTCTTCGGAGTCCTCAACACCGTGCTTATTTTTCTGTCTGTATTGAAAATAGTATCGATATTGTGTTTCCGTAGAATTCTTGCAATACTGTCCGTAGACCCCTTGACATACGGTAAATAAGCCTTGGTTATTGGTGTCTCATGCTCCTCGTCTGTTTGTCTCGGTTTTGACTTTAGGGCTCTTTGTACATTTCGGTCTGTAAATCCGTTTTGTCTCAGAGCTGTTTTTAAACTGTCCATTTCCTGTTTGATGTTATCCTGGTCAGCTAGTCTTTGTGATCTGGTTACTAAAGTCTTGAGAACGGCTTGTAGTTGGGCTGGGTGGTGATGAGAATTAGCATGAAGGTATCTGTTGGTGTGAGTTGCTTTCCTATATACTGTATGGCCAAAGGTTCCATCTTCCTTCCTATTTATGAGAACGTCAAGGAATGACAGTTGATTGTTGGCTTCAACCTCCATGGTAAATTGTAATTTGTGATGGATGCCTTTAAGGTGGTCTAAAAAAGTATTGAGGTCTTCCCTCCCATGAGGCCAAATCACAACTATATGATCCACATATCGCTACCATAAACTGGGTTTAAGAGTTGTTGTTCTTAGTGCCAACTCCTCAAAGTTCTCCATAAAAAGGTTCGCTATAACTGGTGAGAGTGGCGATACCATTGGAGCTCCTTCCACTTGTTTGTATCGTTGGTTCTCGTAAACGAAATAGGTGTTCATCAGACAGTGCCCTGTTAAGTCTACAAGGTGTGGAAGTGGTTTGTATTTTTCTATTATGATATCAGAGGCTTCGTCGATAGGGATGTTGGTGAAAAGGGACACTACGTCAAAACTTTCAAGAAGAGACTCTGGTTGTAAGACCGTTTTTTCTAAGTATTTCGATGAAATATGTCGAATTTTTCACATATGAGTCAGCCCGCTCTGCAAACAGTTGAAGTTGTTGGGCTAGGTATTTGGCTAGGTGTTGTGTTGGGGATCTAATTGAGCTTACTATTGGCCTCAAAGGTGCACCTTCTTTATGTACTTTTGGCAACCCATAGAATTTCGGACATTCCGATGACTTTTCACGCGGAATGAGTTGCAGTTGGAGATTTTTGTCGATCCTACTTGCTTGGATTTTGGTTTGGTTGTTTTCTCCAAATAAGTTGTTGGCTTAGTAGTAATTTGTTTATATGCTCGATCTTGTAGCAATGTTTGAATTTTGTTTGAATAATCCGCTGTATCTAAAATTATAGTCGTATTTCCTTTATCAGCCGGTAGAATGACAATGTCCTTGTTGAGGTGAAGTTGTTTCAAGGCCTCATTTTCTTCTATAAATAGGTTCCTTTTGAGTGGTTTAGACATTCTTAGAACATGTGACACATCTTGTATAATTATTTCAGCGGTGTTCGCATCTAATTTTGAAACTGCTGTTTCCACGCCACATATTATGTTCTCTGTTGGTATCTGAGAGGGAGCAATAGCGTAATTGAATCCCTTAGCCAACACGCCAATCGAGGAAGAGTTCAATTGGACCAAAGATAAGTTATAAATGGTTTTATTCGTTTTCAATTGCCGTGAGGTTAGACTGTGACCGTTCTTTTCCGAGAAAAATTCGTTTTGAGGCTTCTGTTGGAGCTTCAATTTGTTAAATTTTGCCTGTTGTTGCATTGTTGTCAACTCTGCATTCGTTTTGGCCCTAAATTCGCTAATCTCATCGAATTTATCTCATATTATCGGGTGGAGTGTATTGCTTATCTGTAGGTGGATATCTAGGAGTTTAGTATTAAGAACATCCAAATCTCTTCTGACATCACGTATGGCTTCCCTAAGTAGGGCACAACTAGCTTTCCATAAGATATTCTGTTTTTTTTCTGTTGAGTTGTTATTGGACGGGTCCGGCCCGGTACGGTGTTTAATAGAATTTTCCAACAACTCGATAAGTTCTGAATTTCATTGCGTGCGTTTAGACTGTGAGGCCTCTTCGCTATTTGAATTGCCGCTCTTACGAGTCTTGATTTCGGGTGTTCTATATTTGCCAGTACTCTGGTGTTCTCAAAGTACACTCCCTGTTGTTCTAAAGGGATCCTCGTGTTCGGAGTCCTCAACACCGTGCTTATTTTTCTGTCTGTATTGAAAATAGTATCGATATTGTGTTTCCGTAGAATTCTTGCAATACTGTCCGTGGTGCCCTTGACATACGGTAAATAAGCCTTGGTTATTGGTGTCTCATGCTCCTCGTCTGTTTGTCTCGGTTTTGACTTTAGGGCTCTTTGTATATTTCGGTCTGTAAATCCGTTTTGTCTCAGAGCCGTTTTTAAACTGCCCATTTCCTGTTTGATGTTATCCTGGTCAGCTAGTCTTTGTGATCTGGTTACTAAAGTCTTGACGACGGCTTGTAGTTGGGCTGGGTGGTGATGAAAATTATCATAAAGCTATCTGTTGGTGTGAGTTGCTTTCCTATATACTGTATGGCCAAGGGTTCCATCTTCCTTCCTATTTATGAGAACGTCAATGAATGACAGTTGATTGTGGGCTTCAACCTCCATGGTAAATTTTATTTTGTGATGGATGCCATTAAGGTGCTCTAAAAAAGTATTGAGGTGTTCCCTCCCATGAGGCCAAATCACAAATGTATCATCCACATATCGCAACCATAAACTGAGTTTAAGAGTTGTTCTTCTCAGTGCCAACTCCTCAAAGTTCTCCATAAAAAGGTTTGCTATAACTGGTGACAGTGGCGATCCCATTGGAGCTCCTTCCACTTGTTTGTATCGTTGGTTCTCGTAAACAAAATAGGTGTTCATCAGACAGTGCCTTGTTAAGTCTACAAGGTGTTGAGGTGGTTTGTAATTTTCTATTATGATATCCAAGGCTTCGTCGATAGGGATGTTGGTGAAAAGGGACACTACGTCAAAGCTTATAAGAAGACTCTCTGGTTGTAAGACCGTTTTTCTAAGAATTTCGCTGAAATGTGTCGAATTTTTTACATATGAGTCTGCCCCCTCTGCAAACGGTTGAAGTTGTTGGGCTAGTTATTTGGCTAGGTGTTGTGTTGGGGATCCAATTGAGCTTACTATTGGCCTCAAAGGTGCACCTTATCAACTACGCGGATGAATTCCCGGAAACCACCTAAAACATTTAGTGCCCGCGAAAACTTAAAAACAAATATAGTGAATCTCTACGGGGAGAATACTTTTCATTTGGATAAAACATTTGAGAAATTACGCGCGAAAAGAAGCAAACTTTTGTGCGATCTACATTTTTTACAACGATGCCGCGATGAAGGAGTTATTCCGAAAAACATGACGGTAAAGTTCTGGAAGAACAACAGAAAACCACAGAATATCTTATGGAAAGCTAGTCGTGCCCTACTTAGGGAGGCCATACGTGATGTCAGAAGAGATTTGGATGTTTTTAATACTAAACTTCTAGTTATCCACCTACAGGTAAGCAATACACTCCATCCAATTATATGGGATAAATGCGATGAGATTAGCGAATTTAGGTCCGAAATGAATGCAGAGTTGACAACAATGTAACAACAGGCAAAATTTAACAAATTGAAGCTCTAACAGAAGCCACAAAAACGATTTTTTCTCGGAAAAGAACGGTCACAGTCTAACCTCACGGCAATTGGAAACGAATAAAACCGTTTATAACTTATCTTCGGTCCAATTGAACACTTCCTCGATTGGCGTGTTGGCTAATGGATTCAATTACGCTATTGCTCCCTCTCACATACCAACAGAGAGCATAATATGTGGCGTGGAAACAGCAGTTTCAAAATTAGATGCGAACACCACTGAAATAATTAGACAAGATGTGTCACATGTTCTAAGAAAGTCTAAACCACCCAAAAGGAACATATCTATAGAAGAAAATGAGGCCTTGAAACAACTTCGTCTCAACAAGGACATTGTCATTCTACCGGCTGATAAAGGAAATGCGACTGCAATTTTATATACAGTGGATTATTCAAACAAGATTCAAACATTGCTACAAGATCGAGCATATAAACAAATTACTAGTGACCCAACAACTTATTTGGAGAAAACAACCAAGGACAAAATCCAAGCAAGTAGGTTCGACAAAAATCTCCTACGCAACTCATTCCGCCTGAAAAGTCATCGAGATGTCCGAAATTCTATGGGTGGCCAAAAGTACATAAAAAAGGTGCACCTTTGAGGCCAATAGTAAGCTCAATTGGATCCCCAACACAACACCTAGCCAAATACCTAGCCCAACAACTTCAACCGTTTGCAGAGGGGGCAGACTCATATGTGAAAAATTCGACACATTTCATCGAAATACTTAGAAAAATGGTCTTAAAAAACAGATACCTTCATGCTAATTCTCATCACCACCCAGCCCAAATACAAGCCGTCGTCAAGACTTTAGTAACCAGATCACAAAGACTAGCTGACCAGGATAAGATCAAACAGGAAATAGACAGTTTAAAAACAGTTCTGAGACAAAACGGATTTACAGACCGAAATATACAAAGAGCCTTAAAGTCAAAACCGAGACAAACAGACGAGGAGCATGAGACACCAATAACCAAGGCTTATTTACCGCATGTCAAGGGGACCACGGTCAGTATTGCAAGATTTCTACGCAGACACAAAAGCGATACTATTTTCAATACAGACAGAAAAATAAGCACGGTGTTGAGGACTCTGAAGACGAGGGATCCCTTTAGAACAACAGGGAGTGTACGAGATTCCATGTGCAGACTGTCATAAAACCTATGTGGGGCAAACTAATAGAAGAATTCAAGCTAGACGTGATAAACACCAGAACGCTGTAAGAAAGCAGGAAAAAACAACATCCATTACGGAACACGCCACCACGATATCACACCGAATAAACTTTGAGAACACCAGAGTACTGGCAAATATAGAACACATGAAATCAAGACTCGTAAGAGAGGCAATTGAAATAGCGAAGAGGCCTCACAGTCTAAACGCACGCAATGAAATTCAGAACTTATCGAATTGTTGGAAAATTCTATTAAACACCGTACCGGCCCGGAACCGTCCAATAACAATTCAAGCGGAAATAACAAATCAGCAGGGAGGAGATATGCCCACTGAGCGCCAAGGGCCAATCATACGCAGCCGTTCACGGTGCCAACCAATAGGCGCCGAGCCGCGACTATATAACAGCGCGAGCGCTTCTGAAAATCTTAGTATTCGAGTAACTAGAAGCGAAAGCAGAAGGCTATGAAAATTAGCTTGAAGGTATCTGTTGGTGTGAATTGCTTTCCTATATACTGTATGGTCAAGGGTTCCATCTTCTTTCCTATTTAACAGAACATCGAGGAATGGCATATGATTGTTGGCTTCAACCTCCTTGGTAAAGTTTATTTTGTGATGGATGCCATTAAGGTGGTCTAAAAATGTGTTGAGGTGTTCCCTCCCATGAGGCCAAATCACAAAGCTATCATCCACATATCGCACCAATAAACTGGGTTTAATAGTTGCTGTTCTTAGTGCCAACTCCTCCAAGTTCTCCATAAAGAGGTTAGCTATTACTGGTGAGAGTACTGATCCCATTGGAGCTCCTTCCACTTGTTTGTATCGTTGGTTCTCGTAAATAAAAGGGGTGTTCATCAGACAGTGCCTTGTTAAATCTACAAGGTGTTGAGGTGGTTTGTATTTTTCTATTATGATATCCAAGGCTTCATCGATAGGGATGTTGGTGAAAAGGGACACTACTTCAAAACTTACAAAACGACACTCTGGTTGTAAGACCGTTTTTCTAAGTATTTCGATGAAATGTGTCGAATTTTTCACATATGAGTCTGCCCCTTCTGCAAACGGTTAAAGTTGTTGGGCTAGCTGTTGTGTTGGGGATCAAATTGAGCTTACTATTGGCCTCAAAGGAGCACCTTCTTTATGTACTTTTGGCAACCCATAGAATTTCGGACATCTCTAGTGAGTTGCAGTTGGGAATTTTTGTTGATCCTACTTGCTTGGATTTTGGCCTTGGTTGTTTTTCCAGATAAGTTATTACGTCAGTAGTAATTTGTTTATAAGCTGGATCTTGTAGCAATGTTGGAATTTTGTTTGAATAATCCGCTGTATCTAAATTACAGTCGCATTTCCTTTATCAGCAGGTACACTGACAATGTCCTTGTTGAGGCAAAGTTGTTTCAAGGCCTTATTTTCTTCTATAGATATGTTCCTTTTGGGTGGTTTAGACTTTCTTAGAACATGTGACACATCTTGTCTAATTATTTCAGCGGTGTTCGCTTCTAATTTTGAAACTGCTGTTTCCACGCCACATATTATGCTCTCTGTTGGTATGTGAGAGGGAGCAATAGCGTAATTGAATCCCTTAGCCAACACGCCAATCGAGGTAGAGTTCAATTGGACGGAAAATTAGTTATAAACGGTTTTATTCGTTTCCAATTGTCGTGAGGTTAGACTGTGACCGTTATTTTCCGAGAAAAATTCGTTATTGGGCTTCTGTTGGAACTTCAATTTGTTAAATTTTGTCTGTTGTTGCATTGTTGTCAAATCTGCATTCATTTCGGCCCTAAATTCGATAATCTCATCGAATTTATCCCATATTATCGGGTGGAGTGTATTGCTTACCTGTAGGTGGATATCTAAGAGTTCAGTATTAAGAACATCCAAATCACGTATTGCTTCCCTAAATAGGGCACATTTAGCTTTCCATAAGATATTCTGTGTTTTTCTGTTGTTCTTCCAGAACTTTACCGTCATGTTTTTCGGAATAACTCCTTCATCGCGGCATCGTTGTAAAAAATGTAGATCGCAGAAGAGTTTGCTTCTTTTCGGGCGTAATTTCTCAAATGTTTTACACAAATGAAAAGTATTCTCCCCGTAGAGATTCACTATATTTGTTTCTAAGTTTTCGCGGGCAATAAATGTGTTAGGTGGTTTCCGGGAATTCATCCGCGTAGTTGATAACTGATCCCTGCCGGGATTGATGGTAGAATGACGACGAGGTTCAAGCCAACAATCAACTTCCATTCTTTGATGTTCTCGTAAATAGGAAAGAAGATGGAACCCTTTGCCATACAGTATATAGGAAAGTAACTCACACCAAGAGATACCTTCATCCTAATTTTCATCACCACCCAACCCAACTACAAGCCGTCGTCAAGACTTTAGTAACCAGATCACAAAGACTAGCTGACCAGGATAACATCAAACAGGAAATGGACAGTTTAAAAACAGCTCTGAGACAAAACAGATTTACAGAGCGAAATATTCAAAGAGACCTAAAGTCAAAACGGAGACAAACAGACGAGGAGCATGAGACAACAATAACCAAGGCTTATTTACCGTATGTCAAGTGTACCACGGACTGTATTGCAAGAATTCTACGGAGACACAATTTCGATACAAACAGAAAAATGGCACGGTGTTGAGGACTCCGAAGACGAGGATCCCTTTAGAACAACAGGGAGTGCACGAGATTCCATGTGCAGACTGTCATAAAACCTATGTGGGGCAAACTAACATAACAAAAACAACATCCATTGAGGGAACACGCCATCACAACGTCACACCGAATAGACTTTGAGAACACCAGAGTACTGGCAAATATAGAACACCAGAAATCAAGATTCGTAAGAGAGGCAATTGAAATAGCGAAGAGGCCTCACAGTCTAAACGCACACAATGAAATTCAGAACTTATCGAATTGTTGGGAAATTCTATTAAACACCGTACCCGCCCAGACCCGTCCAATAACAACTCAACCGGAAATAAGAAATCAGCAGGCGGGAGGCGTGCACACTAAGCGCCAAGGGCCAATCACACGCAGCCGTTCAAGGTGCCAACCGATAGGCACCTAACCGCGCGGGCTCCTGAAAACCTTAGAATTCGAGTGACTAGAAGCGAAAACAGAAGGCTACCAGAATTATGCGAACCGACCTGAAGAGGGCAGATGTGACTCTGCCGAAACGTCGTCATTGTACCATCCATCCCAGCAGGGATCAGTTTTCAACTACGCGGATGAATTCACGGGAACCACCTAACACATTTAGTGCCCGCGAAAACTTAAAAACATATATATATATATATATATATATATATATATATATATATATATATAAACTAGAAAGGAATACTCGGATGTATAGAAGTACAAAATTCTAGAATGCTATCGGGAAGCAGCCAATATATAAAAGTATACTCTTTTAACTATATTTTGAGAGCTTTCAAAATTGTTTATTTCTTCATCAGTCAAAAACTACAATTATCACAAAAGTTGGATTATAATATTAAGTTAATATGTAATAAAAACTTACGTTAGTTGAGATTGAATTTAGAATACACTGTACAACACAAATTGGACATTGGAAAGGTTATCAAGTAAAAGATAATATTTTTACTTTTGAAATGTATAGGAAACTGGCAATGTCAAATTGAAATTTCCCGAGAAGTTGATTACTATAGAAATTATTGAAAAAGAAAGCTGCAAATTGTTGGACAAAAAAATGTTTAATACCAATGAATTAACCAAGATTAGAAATAGAGTGATAAGATTTTGATATTTTGTTATCGATTTCAAACAAATTGCAATAAATAACGCTAAGGTTTAACAGATCAGTTTTTTTATTTATATTATCATCAAAGCTATGACAATATAGCATCTCCAAAAAAATGCTTTTAAATGAATGTCGCTCTATTGCAAGGATGCTGGCGTTGTCAAAGTTTGCTGTATGGCAGTTATCAATCCAATGACTAGTTAGAGCCGAAGAATCTTTGTTCAGTCTTATATCGCTTTTGTGAGAAGTTATTCTATCTTTAAATCTTCTGAAGTTTGTCCAATATAAGTGGCTGGACAATTGTTACAATCAATTTTATATATTACATTCGATTGGAGAAATTTTGGGATGTTATCTTTAACTTTACTGAACAAATCATTAACTGTTTTAAGAGACTTGTGAGAAAATTTAATATTAGGTTGATTATTGAAAATCTTCAAGATACCGTACATTGTTTGTCTCTGTCAGCCATGGCTGTGACCGTCTTCTACAGTCACGCTGTTTTGACCTTTGTCCGCTCGCTAACAGAGGGAGCATCTCGCTACCGGTCATTGCTGTGCGGTCTTCTACACACGAGATGTTTTGACCTTTGCCCACTCGCCAACAGAGGGATCGAACTGATACGTTTTGTCGGTTATCGAACTTGTCGTCGATCTGCGATTTTTTGACAAGGTCGTCGTGTCCTCACTCAACCGCTATCTCTACGGTTGTCGGTGACTGGTATTATTACTACGCATCTTAAACGGGTTTTTATTCAACACACTATCAACTTTTAGTGTCTTTATATGCAGCGGTCTTGTTGTTCCGTACCACTGACCCAACTCTTTGGCCTACTTGTCAGCTGTCAGTGTTCCATGCCATTGTTCATACGTCAACTTACCATACCAACATTCCTTCGTTCTATGCCAACGCCCCATACCAATGTTCCGTGTCAACGGCCCTGTCATCCTCTTTTTATGTTGGGATCACGTATAGTCATTGAGCTATTCGATAATAAAGTTTTTTCATCTCCACAAGATGCTGCTGAAATCCAATCAGTGTCACCGTCAGTGTGATCATAAAATATCAGCTTCAGCTTGAAATGTTGTAATGTGTTTGAGAGATGAGCAAAATATACAGGCAGCGGTTCATCGTTTAATCCATTTCGAGTCATCAATGTGTAGTCGGAGCGGTTTAAACAATTCCCTGAAGGGCATACAGCCATGTGCTTGGTTCCATATGGCATATTAACATACAAGACATTTTTCAAAATTAATGTGAATATTATAAAGCTTGATTTAAGTAAAGCCATTTTTAACGATCTACATTCAACAGTAGTTGATGAGATACTATGCTCATCTTAATCCTGGTTCGTTACTTTATTCTAAAAAATTATTAGCAAGCTACCAGAAACCATAACATCAAGTTCTTGATTTAAAATTCACCAGCAAAAATTTTTAGTGTTAGCGAAAATGTCAATGTCAAAAGTTTCCACTATTTGAAATTGTTCCCAAACTTGGGCTAGCTGTACCACTCAACAAAATATTAAGTCCAAATATTAATTAATGATCACTGTATCATTATATATTATAAAACAAAGTCTGTCTGTTTGTCTGTCAATTCGCGCTAAACTCAAAAACCACCGCACCGATTTTCATGCTGTTTTCACCAGTGAATAAAGTGGTTCTCGAGGAAAATTTTAGTATATAATTTGTTAAGGTTTTATATAAAGTTGCTAAAATATAACGATATTTGTTGGAGATGTCGGAAAAAAATAAGCCGCCTGGGAGCTTCCAAAGAAAACGCTTTACCCTTTGAGATATAACAAAATAATGTATACTGAAATTGTGTATCTTATAGAGGTTTACAAGGGCATATGTCTATCTCTTAAGGATAACATGCTATACTAATTTTAATACTTTAAAAAAGGGCAATTATAACGCGGTAATTGGACCGATTTTTAGACAAATACGGTATTATTAATCCTTATCATTTTAAATACGTTAGTTGGCTTGATCAGTTCACGAAGAATATTTTTTCCCTTCACAGCATGCAAATTAAATGAATACCTTAGGAGATATAGCAAAATCAAAATATGTAACACGCAACGAAATTAATTTCGTGTTGCATTGATTCGACCGATCAGGGCGGGTTCGCCGTCGCCCCGCATCGCTCGTCCCAGCCGAAGATGTTACTCCACAATGTAAAAGGCCCTACTTCCTTCAGTAGTCTTTGTATCAGAGGGTAGAAGTAAGAAAATAAAGATATAGTAATTTCAGTAGTCTACGTACTTATCAAGGTAAAACTTATGAAACATTTCAAGGACTTTGTAAATCAATGGGTCTGTTAGAAGACGACTCTCATTGGGAAAGTACGCTTTCTAAAGCAACCTTATGCTATTCAGTTATTATGATGTCCCTGGAGGTACAGGAAAAACATTTTTAATAACTTTATTATTAGCAAAAGTACGAACCGACAGAAAAATTGCCCTAGCTGTGGCATCATTCGGCACAGCAGCCACACTTTTGGAAAGTGGGCGAATCGTCCATTCCACATTCAAACTGACATTAAAAATATTTAGTGATGACGTTATTAGTATTTGCAATAAACAGAGTAGAGCCGGGACATTAATGAGGAATTGCAGTTTGATTATTTGGGAAGAGGCTTCTATGTCTCAGAAAGCTTCAGTTAAGGCACTAGACAGGACAATGCGAGATCTGCGCAACAGTAACTGCCCAATAGGTGGTTGTACTGTTTTATTCTCTAGATATTTCCATCAAATTTTGTCAGTTATAACTAGGGGAACGTGAGCAGATGAACTCATGCATCGCTCAAAAGATCGCATCTTTCTCACATATAACGAAATGTGGACTTAAAACCAATATAAGGATTTTACGTTTAGAAAAGATAATTGGCAATTTTGTAACGACTTGCCCCAAATAGGAACCGGTGAATTTCAAGTCGGAAATTTCCATGTAAATTTTAACAATATTTGTGTTTTGGTACAAAATGTGGAAAAAATTATTGAAGAATGTTATCCCAATGCTAGTAACATAGCCACTAAGACTCTAACTTGTATTCAAATTAATATTAAAAGTAGGTGCTCCTGTGATATTACTCAGAAATTTGAGTCCACTGAAACTGTGCAACAGTACAAGATTCAAAGTAGTCAATATATTTTTTGATCGTATGTATCATATTAACTGGCAACGCAACTGGTGAAGATGGTTTTATACCAAGAATTCCCACGATACCCTCAGAATTGTCTTTCCAATTTAAACGGCTACACTTTCCGGTAAAATGACAATTAATAAAGCGTAGGGTTAAACACTAGCCAGGAAATTTTTTTCAGGTAGGTTGGATAATTTTTTTTTGGGGGCTTGGATATTTTTTTTTGGTTGATGATGGACTGATTAAGTATTCACGTATTTCAGGGATGTATAAAATTGTATAAACAATATTTATTCTGATGAAACAGATTATTAACGGGGTAAAATTTAATCTTGAATCCAAAAATTCCAAAGTTTTGCGGGGGTGTTTGAACTCCCGCTGGCTACGGGCTTGGCGGGAATAGACTTAAGCACACAGTGCTTTTCGCACAGGCAATTGTATGTTGCCCTATTAGGTGTTACTTCGAAACCAAATTTGTTCGTTATACACGTGATCACGTTATTAATGTCATATACTACGTATACTTAGAATCTAATAAAAATGTTTTCTGCCACTCAAAAAATAATCTAAATTAATATTATGTATAACAAGGAAAGATGATTGATTTTTTGTTTGTTACGATTTCACTCAAAAACTACTCAACCAATTTTACCGAAAGCTGCATGTCTCCTCGGAGTAACATAGTGTATTTTATATTTTCTGTAAAGAACCCCTGCGAAGCTGGGATGGGTTGCTAGGTAATTATAAAGGCAAACGACTAAGGCTTCTGCAGGTTTAATTTGTTTATAAAAACACCTCAAATCTAAACAACAAATTTGTGAAGCCATTTTACGCAAGCAAAAATTACAGTTTGCCTGTTAAAATACATTTACTTGTAAAAATATTTATTCAATTTGCACTTTTATGCAACCAACAATATCATATGATGCATTAATTATTTGAATTAATATATTGTCGAATGTTGAACTTTTTCGTGTAAAGATAAATAAATTCCTTGCATTGTTAACTGCAAGTTCTTCCAGGAGAAATATTATTAATCACTAAACGAATTACTTATTTAAAAGATTTTATTTTCCGATGTTTTATTTCTAAGATTTCCCTATTTTATTTTTAATTATATATTTGAAATTGTACAATGATAATAATTCTCCCATTCATTAAAACATTTCCTCGTCAATGTCTTTTTTGTACAACCAACAATATCATATAATGCATTAATTATTTCAATTAATATACTGTCAAACGTTGAATTTTTTCCCGGAAAGATAACTAAATAAATTCCTCTATTGCGCTGCGCTTCCTCTTCTTCCTCTCGAACATTTATTTATGTATTTGATATATATATTATATATATATATATGTTCTGAGAGGCTTCCGCGGTCATTATTATGAACTAAGCTAGGTTCCGGGTGAGAACCGCGTCTGAATTTATTGAATACTCGACGTTTCGACTCCTGCTTTGGAGCCATTATCAAGAGACAAAAGTGAAAAAGAGTTTCAGAGTCTAGATCGAACTCGGGGCCTCAATCTGCCTACTCCCCAAGAGTCACTAGGTAACTGAACTGAATTTGAGTCTGCTCTGCTTCTTTTATTTATAGTTAGCGCTGGGGTAGAAGAAGATGTCACGTGATGAGGCTGTGTTGTGATTGGTTGGGTATTGGTGGGCGTGTCTGCTTTGTTTAATCTGGCAATTACGGAAGACCAAGCTGTGGGAAGGCGAGTGCTGTCATCGCGTCTATTTAGACAGAGAGGTCTTTTCTCTATTTCGATGGCTTCGCGAATAGTGGATGCCCTAAGAGAATTGAGAGATATGATAGTCCTACTGTCCTCGAAGTTGATAGAGTGTCCTGTTTGGATATGGTGATGCGCGAGAGCTGAAGTCGGATCTTTTTTACGAACTGACAGAGAGTGTTCATATACTCGATGGTTAACGCGCCGTACTTCCATACATTCGAGGAGTCACTGACAAAATAGCACGGATTTTACAAAGACATCAAATAAAGACTATCTTCAACACCACTCAAACTATAGGCAACTTAACCGGTAACCCCAAAGACAAAGTACCTAACGAGGATCGAGGAGTTTACGAAATCTCATGTTTGCCCAATTGAGTTCTGTAATGAAATCTTTGACTCTTAGATCTATTCGTTTAACAGATATTGACAATAGACAAAACGAACTTAATAATCTTCAACAAATCCTTCGACAAAACGGTTATCATCCGGACCACATTGCGCGTATAATTCATCAATCTCAACAACCCCCAATCATACCAACCCTGTCAGAAACAGAACAACAACATCAAAAAGCCGTACTTCCATACATTCGAGGAGTCACTGACAAAATAGCACGGATTTTACAAAGACATCAAATAAAGACTATCTTCAACACCACTCAAACTATAGGCAACTTAACCGGTAACCCCAAAGACAAAGTACCTAACGAGGATCGAGGAGTTTACGAAATCTCATGTCGCGATTGCCCACAAAGCTACATCGGTCGTACCAACAGGCGCGTTAACCATCGAGTATATGAACACTCTCTGTCAGTTCGTAAAAAAGATCCGACTTCAGCTCTCGCGCATCACCATATCCAAACAGGACACTCTATCAACTTCGAGGACAGTAGGACTATCATATCTCTCAATTCTCTTAGGGCATCCACTATTCGCGAAGCCATCGAAATAGAGAAAAGACCTCTCTGTCTAAATAGACGCGATGACAGCACTCGCCTTCCCACAGCTTGGTCCTCCGTAATTGCCAGATTAAACAAAGCAGACACGCCCACCAATACCCAACCAATCACAACACAGCCTCATCACGTGACATCTTCTTCTACCCCAGCGCTAACTATAAATAAAAGAAGCAGAGCAGACTCAAATTCACCTAGTCCACATCGACAGTTGGGGACACATAGAGGAAACTCAGCATGATAAACGCATTAATAGACTACTGAGGACGATCTACGAAGCAGCAGTAAAACCATGATGATGTATATGGGGACAAGCAGCGGACACACACCAAGAAATTAGAAAGGATTCAGCACAACGCCCTGAGAAGAATGACTGGTACATGAGAAACTAAGAAGAGATCTAGATACGCACTCTAAGAAGGAGATTAGAAAACCACAGGAACCCACTACTACGAGAGGTCTTTACTGCATAACAGGTAACTTGAATATCTCTTAGTGAATAAAATATCTCGTCATTGTAACAGCCATGTAAAACAAATTAGGGAAATAGTATAAAAATATGGACTAGGAGTAAGAAATTGTAAAATTTAACGACAATAAAGACATGAAACTGAAAGACTCAAATTCAGTTCAGTTACCTAGTGACTCTTGGGGAGTAGGCAGATTGAGGCAGTTCGATCTAGACTCTGAAACTCTTTTTCACTTTTGTCTCTTGATAATGGCTCCAAAGCAGGAGTCGAAACGTCGAGTATTCAATAAATTCATACGCGGTTCTCACCCGGAACCTAGCTTAGTTCATATATATATATATATATATATATATATATATATATATATATATATATATTGTCTTGCATACAAAGGAATGACACCTCGAAGAGAGTATTCAATATCTCTGACAGTAACCTGATGTATCAAATAAATAAATTAGTGTTCGAGTGGACATTCTATTGTGGGAAGCGAAACTGATGAAGGTTTCAGACCAAAATCAATATATATCATATATATTGTCTTGCGTACAAAACAATGAGACATCGAAGGGAGCACCTTGTACTTGTTGGGTTTTAAGGAGAAAATGTTATCAACGTGCTTTGCCAAATTAATACCAAGCAGTATTCTAAAGTATGTTTCAATATCGCCAAACTCGTAGGAGCCGTTGGGCAATTCAATGACAGTTTCCTTGTTGGAACGAGCTCAAGAAAATAACACGGTCTATTCGTAAGAAATATCTAAGTTTGAAACTCACTAAATCTGAATATGATGAAACCCTCAATAAACTCTTTGAATCAATCGTAACGCCACTGCAACATATTGCCTCAAGTACGTCAAATGTTCTTACCAAGATAGCAACGTTGTCAATTAAATAATCAGCCAATAAACAAGAAGTAGAGTAACTCTCACCAGTCAAACAACATAAACCTCATTTGGAAGAAACACAATTTCTCTTAACAAGGAGTAAGTGAATCGAGGAACCTGAAACTGTATCGTGGAAGTGTATTAGTAAAAACTTTCCTTTAACAATATGCAATTTCGCAAAAGTACCTATTAGACTTTTTCAGCAAAAATAATGATTGGTAAGTTCCAAGCGGCATCTCAGACAAAAGGAAATCAACTTTAACCGTACAGGTCATATTATAGTTGATGGGTTGCAGTTTCAACGAACGTCTGGCCTTTACCAGCTAATTTTCTATAAGGATCAAAATTTCGCTTCCTATGATGTAGAGGTATACCACAAAATTTTGAAAATGACCTCAGCACACAAGAATGCAGCTGGTCGTTTGACGCCATCGAGTACATTCAAAAATATTGAAATCATAACGCCTATGTATCTTCCTCTGGCGAAAAAACAAACGTTCTGCTTCCAGTGCAACCGGTTTGAAGTTAACTTACCATAAAATGCCAACAGAGTAAGACTATTGGGAATCGCAATAAATTGATTAAACAGTCGAAACTTCTTATTTCATCCAAGGAACCAGGAGACACGTATCACGACAATGAAATAATTGCCATTATAAATGAACTTAAAAAAACTAATATTATACACAATCATGTATAGTTATGTAAAGGAACATATATACTATAATATGAAAATAATGTTTCATGGTGTAGAAAAAAATCAATAAAATTAATATAATTTAAATATTTTGTTCTGTATTTCGTTATTTTAACAGTAAACAACATGGAGTGCTACGATTATATTATTATTGTTACGAGAAGGCAATCGCATTAATCCTAGCCTTAAGAGGGGATGCTACAGATATCTTACAAACATTGAATACCTCTGAGCAAGAAGACTACGATCAACTTGTCAAACATTTAGAGTTGAGGTATGGCCAGGCACATTTGGAGACGTCTACCACTCCCAATTGAAAAATCACCACCAGAGATGAAATAAATCCCTCCAAGAATTTGAAGCTGACATTGCTCGTCTGGTTCGCCGTGCCTATCCAGCCACACCGGAAAATGTAATAGAAAGGTTAGCAGTGCAAGCATTTTTCGATGGACTTAGGGACCACGAAGCCAGATAAGCATTGACACTAGCTCGACCTACTCAATTAGTGGATGCATTGGCTCGAGCTCTGGAATTCGAGGCTGCGAAAAATATCTGCAGTGGTCAAGACAGAGTCCGAATCGTTGACGGATAATCCGAAGATGGTGGAAACGATGAAGCCTCTGTAAGAAAGATAATAGAAGAAGTCCTTACCGAAAAAAGACTAGTGAGATGTCGGAAGTGTCGTAAGGTAGGACATGTCCAGAGTCGTTGCAAGGAGAGCAACGGAGTACAGACTTCCTCGTCGGGGAAACTAAAGAAGGTTACTATAAAGGGACCATCGTCAACCTGTAACCAACAAGTCCCAACTACCAACGCATGTGTCGCTTCGCGACGCAACCACGTTAACAGTGTCTTTGTAGATGACCTTATTAATAGAAAGTAATTTGCAATGCTGCTGGATACTGGTGCGACGAAAACAGTAATAAGGCCCAACATTGTTTTAGAGACAATGATAAAACCAACAAAATGGCAACTGCGAACAGCGACAGGAGAAGTAGCGAGAGTCCATGGTGAAATAGAGATTGAAATGACCTTGGGAAACACAACCTTCCTACATCGGGCATTAGTGGCAGACATCGAAGACGAAGTCATCATTGGAATGGATGTCATGAGCTCCAAGGGATTCCAGTTAAACTTCAAAGATGGAATTCTGCGGGTCAATAAAGAAGAAGTGGTGCTTCATGGAAAAGATGACATAATGCTCCGAGCCATCTTCGCAGAGGATGTCAATGTTCCGGAAAGAGCTGAAATCATTGTAAATGCTTGCTTAGATGGGAAAGATAAAGCTGGAACAGTAATGATGTTTGATCCCGAACTTGACGATGGAAATGTAGGCAGAGGTATCGCACTGGGGAAGACTCTATTTCGGGCCAAGGAGATTGTGCCAGTAAGAATAATGAACCTGAATCATTACTCGGTGGGGTTAAAGAAAGGAACAACTTTGGGCCATTGTTCAACAGTTTCCTCTGTAGAAGCACACAGCATGCAGAAATACTACCAAGTAAACTATCTGAGGAACTGGACAGGCTAATCACCGATTAATCTAAGAGTTTGGAACCAAGTCCGAAAGCAAAATTGAGGAACATCGTTAAAACTACCAGGATATCTTCGATGTAGGGAATGGCAAAAGAGGACGAACTGATCTAGTGAAACATAAAATTAATACCAGGGACGCTCAGCCTATTCGACAGTCGGCGAGAAGACTACCCCTAGCTAAAAGAGAGGAAGTCGACAGGATAGTCCGCGACATGGACGAAGAAGGTGTTATTGAACCATCCAATAGCCCTTGGGCTTCCCCAGTTGTTTTAGTTAAAAAGAAAGATGGTTCGACCCGATTTTGCGTGGACTATTGGCAATTAAATCACGCAACGAAGAAAGATAGCTATCCCCTACCAAGAATAGACGATACTTTAGATACATTGGCTGGATCGAAGATGTTTTCCACCCTTGATTTGAAGAGCGGTTATTGGCACGTGGAACTAGCTAAGGACGACCGGCAAAAGACTGCTTTTACCATCGGCTCAGGACTTTACCAATTCACAGTAATGCCGTTTGTGTAATGCTCCAGCAACTTTTGAAAGATTGATGGAAACAGTGTTAAAAGGGCTTTCATGGAAAACATGCCTGGTGTATCTTGACGGCATTATCGTGGTTGAAAAATCATTTGAAGACCGCGTGAAGAACCTGGAGGAAGTGTTTTGGCGACTTCGAAGTTCCGGACTAAAGTTAAGCCCGAAGAAGTGTCAGCTGTTCCAAGAAGAGGTGCAATATCTTGGGCATGTGGTTTCCGCAGAGGGAGTAGCTGTTGATAAACAGAAAATCAAAGCTGTCCAGGAATGGCCGATACCTAAAGATATCCATCAGTTAAGAAGTTTCCTGGGGTTATGCACGTACTATCGTCGATACGTAGCCGGATTTGCCAACATCGCCAAGCCACTTACTAGACTCACAGAGGGGAAGGTACAATACCAGTGGGACGAGCAGTGCCAGCGATCATTCGAGACACTGAAAAGAGCATTGACGAGTGCCCCCGTCTTAAGTTATCCTTTGCCAGATGGAAACTTCGTTTTGGATACCTACGGAAGCAATGTCGGAATTGGTATGGTGCTTTCGCAGATCCAAGACGGTCAGGAGAAAGTCATCGGCTATTTTAGCAAGACCTTGAGCAAGCCTGAACGGAATTACTGCGTTACCCGCAGGGAACTCTTGGCTGTGGTAAAGGGGGTAGAACATTTCTACAAGTACCTCTATGGTAAAAGATTCCTTCTGAGGACTGAACATGCAGCACTAAAGTGGCTCTTGCAGTTTAAAAACCCCAAAGAACAAGTGGTTAGGTGGATTGAGCGGTTCCAAGAATTCGACTTCTAGACTTCTATCGGCAATCGAGCTGGAACAAGCCATAAGAATGCTGATGCCCCATCGAGGAGACCATGCCCTGATGAATGCAAACATTATCAGCGAGCTGAAGAAAAAGGGGCTGTTCTCTGTAGAACTACCGCCGTCGATGACCATTGGCAACCTGAGGAGATCCAGAAAGACCAAAAATTAGATCCAGAACTGAAAGAAGTTATCCGGTAGAAGGAAGAAGATTTCTCGATACTCACCAAACATAAAGTCGTACTGGGCTCAGTAGAACTCCCTCATCCTGGAAAAAGAACTTCTCAAGCGCGTCCTGGAATCTCCAGAGGAGGACAGAAAACAGATTGTAGTTCCCAGAAATAGGAGACCAGAGGTTTTACGAGAACTACATGATAGTACAACTGGAGGACATCTGGGAGTGACAAAAACCCTGGGGAAATTGAGAGAACGCTTCTATTGGGTAAACTGCCAAGTAGACGTTAAGGAGTGGTGCCGGAAATGTACGGTTTGTGCAGCAAGTAATGGGCCTCAGAAGCGACCAAAAGCTCTCATGAAGCAATATAACTTGAGCAGTCTATTCGAAAGAGTAGCCATTGATGTTGCCGGTCCATTTCCTGAATCCAACTCTGGAAATAAATACATTGTGGTGGTGATGGACTATTTTAGTAAATGGGCCAAAGCGTATGCCTTGCCGACTCAAGAAGCCTTGACCGTTGCTGATGTCCTTGTCTAGGAATGGATCAGTCGTTTGGAGTTGCACTCAGACCAAGGTAGAAATTTCGAGTCTACTCTTTTACAAGACGTCTGCAAGCTCTTGAAGATCAATAAAACACGGACGACAGCATTACACTCGCAATTCGATGGAATGGTAGAACGGATGAATAGAACCATTAACCGCCATTTGTCAAAGGTAGTCTCTGACCACCAAAGAGACTGGGACCAGTATCTGCACTTGTTTCTAATGGCATATCGTTCGTCTGTGCACGAATCCACTGGTCAGACGCCGGCCAATATTAATCATGGGACGAGAATTAAGACTACCATGTGATTTGAAGTTTGGATATCTCCCAGGAGAAGAGACCGCAGGTGAAGACTATGTCAGCCAGCTACGTCAAAAGATGAACGACATCCATGATCGAGTCCGGTTAAACATCGAGAATGCCAGTGCCCGAATGAAAGAAGCCTACGACATCAAAGCCAAGGGTGGAAAATTCCAAGTTGATGATCTTGCTTGGTTGTATAACCCGCAACGTCGTCGTGGTTATTCGCCCAAGATACAGAGATCTTGGGAGGGGCCGTACCATATTGTGAAGAAAATCAACGTTATTGTCTACAGAATAAAGAAGCTACCTCGGGGAAAACCAAAGGTGGTACATTTCAACAGGTTAGCCCCTTATGCCGGAAGTCATGACGGCGAAGTTGACCAAGCCCAAGTCCGCAGCATCCAACCATCCGATGACGAGATAACCTTCGAGCAGTTTATGGCACTGTACTCTGATGGGCAGAAAGTGCAGCACGATATAACGAAAGAGGAATCCCGAGACCTGTTTGAGGTGCCCATACAATATGCCCTGGCTCATTTTGTAGCTCGAGATCTCCGGATGTCCAGAGAAATAGCCAAGGTGTTTGCCAAAAAGTACGGCCAGTTCCAGAAGCTACGGGAGGGAAGGTCCTTCATCTCGAAGATAAACAACCAATAGGTATCAGAGACCTCTTTTATTTGGCAACGAAAACAACCTCGCAGGACAAGCCAACATATAGCGACCTTTGGAAGACTCTGATCTGATGAAATGGGCGGTCCCAAAGATATCCTGCGGGTTGGATGGACTGAATTGGAGGATGGTGAGAAGTATGATGGAAACAATCTTTCGATTCAGTGGCACCGTCATTTTGGTATGCTGTCTCAATATTCGCAGGCCAGATTCGAAGACCGTTGACTGCTACTTCCATCAAACTTCCCGTTGTCGAAATGAAGAGTCCTGCAAATATCCTCACACAAGGAAGGATTCTGGGACACTCCGGGACGAAATGATCTTAAGGAGGGGGCAATGTTACGAGAATTCATCCGACAGCTGGTGCAATCGGCCATTAACCAATTCGTGGAAGGGACATTATTTCGATACTTCTGGGAATCCGAAATATTTCGTCTCTCAACAGGCCGACCGCTGCCGTTACTGGGAATTCCCTTAAAGCTTCCAGAATATGAAAGTAGTTTCCCGATAGTTCGTTGACTTGCCAGAAAAATATATAAATACGGACAGCTGGCGATGTGATTCATTCTGCTTTCGACGGTCGTATTGTATATTTAAGATAAATTTAAATATTTCTGTGAATATTAATTGTGTTAAAGTAGTGGAAATAAATTAGGGTGAGTTGGACTGTGTTTTTAAATAAATCCAAGAACTGAGCAGAACCCGTGTGTGAAAATAAAAACATTACATTATCAAATATATGAAAATCTATTAAATAGCTTTAAAAACTTACAGTCAAAGTTTCCGCGTGAAAGGCAGACCACAACAAGTTTCATTTACCAAGATATTATACAATACAATGGAGATATAAAAGATGCTGTCATATGTTCATTTTGTGAAACGGGCGGTCACCACGAACAAGCCGATGACGGCCGTGTGGCTGACCATTTAGATTGGAATCCATATTGTTGATTCTTCAACATAGACGACATCAATCATATACACAGATCTGTCATTTACAACAGCAAAGAAGTCGTTGACAGCAGATTTGTGATGTTCAAAGTTTGACCTTATGGAACAAATACCTTCTCAATGCTGGTTTGTTTTACACAAGTCGTGGTGACAGAATAATGTGCTATATCTGCCGCACTGAACCAAAGAATCTCTTACTTTACAGAAATATGGATCTTCACGCTGATGCGTTCGGCAAATGTCTGTTACGCTTGTAAATTTTGTCAAAGTAATAAAATATCACTTGTTTTTGTCATGTAGACACTTGACAAGTTGTTCAGATTGTTCTTTGAATATAAATCACAGTTGCATATGTAGAAATACAATAATGTGTTGTGCTTCATCGGATATTTCTGCGGCAATGTTTTCATTCATAATTGACTAGATGTTTTTAACCACCTCGGTATCGTACAAGGGAGCCTAGCCGATATTCCTTACAGTTTTGCGCGGCCATACCATTTTAGATTTCGGGACTTGAGTACGTTACCCATGTCTACGGGATGCGAAACCACTTTCGCATTAAGCAGTCGCTTCTGCACGATTCTTATGGCGACATGAATGGATAACATCTGTCTGCAAATTAAGGGCTGGCAGAGCCATACATATCTGCTTGATGCGGCTGATTGGCTTGGAAACTACTCGATGGACCACCTCGTTCTTCAAACGTTTCACCACTAGAAACTGAATTTTATCGCACACGACTGATTATTCTACAATTCGAAAACGGTTCAGTTCCGCATTGGCTCGTACTTCTTGAACTCAAAGCACTTCCTTTTGAATTCGAATATACTAGACTTCGGCTGTGTTCTTTACCTGCAACATTAGACTTTTAAGTTCGTTTATCTCGACACTCATTTGTTTGCCAAGATTACATCGTTGTATGCATTCCTCATGGTATTTCTCGTACTTGATGTATTTCCTAGACATGTATTTAATTAAAGTATAGACTACACGAATTTCTGTGACTTTATCACCCCGCATTTGCATTAGCAACATTTCAACATCTATGGCGCTCAAACAGATGTATTTCTTTATCGAACAGTTCTCATCTTGAATTTTCTCCTATATATCCAAATAATGTACTTTTTTGCTTGTGTATTCTCCTTTGTAACCACACCACTCTAGGACGGTTAACTGCCAAAAGAATGTGTGCGGGAGTAAATGATATACACAATAAAACTTTTGATACTTATTTATTTAAAAATTTGCATTTCTGTCATATCACCTTCATCCACTCATGTCCTCATTTAACAAATCTACTAGGTTGATCTAATGATGTGAGTGGACTCAAAACTAGTTATTATGATGAACAAGTGCATCTTGTGATGTCATAGAAAATTTTTAAAAATTTTTGTGAAATTCTCAAAACTCGCGTTAAGTAGCACCATCTTTCACTAAAAGTATTTACGAACAGTTAACAATGAAATATGCTAGTCTTCTTAAAAAAAATTATTTTTACTTTATTTATACTAAAAATATAGGAATATGAGAACATGCTGGACCTAAAGCTGTGGGGAGATAAGAAGGCTCGGCACACCTGTCTCGTTTTTCTAATGCTAAACAATGAAATACATTTCAGTTTGCCAACAATTATTCACTTTCATAATTATATTTTCTTATTTGAATTGTTATCATCTTGTAAAGATACTTCACTTTACTAGAAGTGTATGACCAGATAAACTGAAAACATCATGAACAGGTGCAATATGACGTCACAAATTACAGTTAATCATCATTTTTCGCTCATGGTCTTGGTTTGTACGCAAAAGACCACTCCTATACATTTCTTGACGTGTGTTTTTCCGTAATCAAGGGAAAACATTCATTAGTTATCAAGCCAATAGCGCCTTTCGACTTCGTTTCCAAATCCTTGTCAGGGAAACGAATAAGACAATGAAACATGTAGTATTTTCTTTTTTAAAACAACCTATCCATCTACAGCAAACTCACTAATGACATTTTTTATGATTAAGTTCTAATTGTATTGTCACCTCTCAGACCCCAATTCAAAGGCGTCAATGTTTATTTACATATTTTAAGCTACATCCCCTATCTTCTGTTGCAAATTCTACGAGGACATTCAAAATAGGATCCTTTGCATGATTTTCAAACCATGGTTTCAGGTTTGTTCCCTGATCAATATTTTCGTTTTAGTATTAACATATTTGTTATTTACAATTTCCTCCGTTTCAAACTGCTTTATAAACTCTCCACAAAAACAAGTTTCTAAACATAAATCACCATGGAATATATAATAATAAGAAATCTCACATGTTTTCTAACTTCTCTTAGCCAAATCGAAAATTCCAGCAAATAGAGTAGATTTGTTGTTGAGTAGGTTCAGTTCAACTTGTTTACTTTTATTTACAAACTCATCACATTACCTACTTTAATTTGTAATCAAAAGTCCTCTTTGATGACAAACCTTGTCTACAGTTAAACAAGTGACATGGAATTATTACTGATTACGTTTTAAACCATGTAGATCTGTTTATGAAGAATAAGTTTTTCTCTTAAAATTATGAATAAAAGAAATCGTGTGTGTACTTTTAGCTGCAGATGTTTATTACGATTTGTTGAAACCGGGTATATTCAAGTTAGGAAAAAATCTCCAAACTTTAATAGATACATTCTTAGGTTTGGTCATATCTGGAAATATACCCAAATAATGAATACAGGATGTTCTTCAATTGACACTAACATCCAACTCTTTCTTTGTAACATCTACAGAACCAACAAATACAAATCACATTGATTCCATTCATCGAAGTTTCCTTGGACTTCCATCGTCTTGAAAAGGTTGATCTCACAACGTTTCAATAGATTTGTATCTGCTATCGTCATCAGGTGAATGATGGGAAATTCAGTTTATCCCTGGTATTTATACCTTTAATCGGTCATGTGGTCCAATCAGCGTCGTCGTATTTGGCGGTGGTTGTCGGTGATGCGTAGCGACAGTGGCCGAAGAAGTGGTTTCCAAATGTTTTTAATTTGGACGCTGGGCTCGCTAATTATATTCTCGTTCGAGATTATATATGCTGTCTCTATAAATTTTCTTTTATCCCAATGCTCCTCCTTGTGAATTACCCTGGCCTGGTCCCAGTTGATGTTGCGGTGTTCGGTACACGCGTGGTTAGCTAGCCCAGACTTCGTCAGCTCCGCCCTTTGAGTAGCTGTGCGGTGTTCCTTAACCCTGGTGTCCAGCGGTCGCTTTGTCTCTCCAAAGTAAAGATTGCCACATTCACAAGGTATACTGTATATGCAGTTATTTGGTATTGCTGGAGCGTCCGGCCTCGTTCTTGTAATCATGCTCCTTAGAGTGTTACTGCTTTTGAAAATCATTCTGATTCCATATCTGTGTGCAATTCGTCTAAGTTTCTCCAACAAGCGTTTAGTATACGGTAATAATAGTGTTGCTATCGTGGTTTCCTCTTCCTGCCTAGGTGGTTTGTCCAGTTCTTCAAACGCCTTGTTAATAATGGTTTCCGGGTATCCATTCGCCATAAGGTCTTTTCTAAGTTTTCGTTGTTGATGGTTGGTTAGAATTGTAATGTAGATACAGTCCTGTGTAGGTAGCCTTCCTGTAGACTGTTGTTTGGATTCCGGTCCTAGTCCTTTGACACTTTACATCTAGGAATGGTAGGCACCCACCATCTTCCATCTCCATGGTGTATCTAATGGATGGTTGGCATCGGTATAGGTGCTCCAGGAATGCCTGTAGTTGTGTCTCTCCGTGTTGCCAAATGATGAAGGTGTCATCGACATATCTCAACTATAGCTTGGGCTGCTTCTCGTATCTCTTCAGTGCATGTTCTTCGAACCACTCCATGTAAATGTTGGCGACGGTTGGCGATAACGGGGAGCCTATAGGCAATCCAGCTTCTTGCATGAAGAACCTGTCCTTCTCTTGAAAGTAGCAGTTCTTGAGGCAACATTCAAGTAAGTCCATGATTCCTAACTGGAGCTCCCTTGATCTCTCGAGCATATAAGGATTGCTCACAATTATGGTAAATAGGTTGAAAATCTGGCAGCAATGTACTCATGTAATTTTTTTTTTTGGAAAAAGTGGTCGGTAGACTATTTGAATCAGCTTCAAAACCATCTAAAATGGCAGAGAGCTTGCACGGACTTAAAAGTCAATGACATGGTTTTAGTTAAAGACATGGACACTCCACATTTAAGGTGGCCCTTAGCACGAGTCATAGAAGTCTTTAAATGGAAAGATGAGAGAATTAGATCATTGAAGGTTGATACTTCTGCTGAAGAATATGTACGTCCAATTGTAAAGATTGTCAAATTACCCACAGAAGATATCTTAGGTGCTCAACCTCCTTAGATAAGGAGGCCGGGGGATGCAGCTAGTGATGCAACCCTCGACTCCCCTCCAGTCACTAGAAAAAACCCAAAAATGGTAAATCAATAACTGTGAAACCATTTATTCGCCATATCATGCTCCGACCCAGTCTGATTTCGCAGTAGAAATGTGACACCAATTCAGATTTCTTTGGTAGTAGAGAAGTGTGGGAATTATGGCGTCGTGAGGCATAGTTTGTAGATTGCACATCTAAAACGATGCAAGTGTAGTTTTAATGGTAGTTTGTTAGAGTTTGGTTTTCAACTAACGTCGTAAAGCACTCTAGGAATGTGGACCGTTGAAAGAAACAATTTTAGTTAGTACTTCGAAGTAGTAAGTCGTCGTATTAATTTAGTGAATTGTAGAAGATTTTGGAAGCAACGTTAGTAAAACGTTGCTAGTTTAATTGGATAAAACTTCGTTTTGTGCACACAGCATTGTTCAGAAAGCTTCGTGAATGTAGGATAATTGCTGGAAGAAATGTGATAAAAATTCATAAAGCTTTTGAAGTAAAATTTTCTTGGAATACAAAATTGCAACTGGCGTCGGTCGGTCGTTGTAGTTTTTGAACATTGGTGAAACGAGTACTGTTGCAGAACTCTAAAACAATGTTGTATGGAGAAAATTGTGATTGTTAAAATTAAATAAATTTTGTTGTTGTTGAAACTTGTTATTGAATGTACCCGCAAATACGAAGGGACATAACAGATTGTGTTATTGCGCTCGTATGCCGTAATTCAAGCTGAAAACAGGATGGTCAGATTTGAGCCTGATTGAACACCCAACTAACTCTTTGTCTTCAAAGCGTCGTTACATATTGTCACATATTTATGTAAATAAATTAATATATTATTATTACTAATAAATAGTGAAAAATGTAATTCTATTAGTTCTGAAAGATTACTATAATTAGCGACTCCAGAGTGGGTGTTGAAATGTCTCTGTACAAATAGTATATTATACTGCTACTACAGAGTGGGTGTTGAAATCTTTCATTTCAGCACCCATTTTGGACTCGCTTATAATAGTAATAATTCAAAATTAATACCATTACATTTTTGCAACAAATGAAATTTTTGCAGGGTAAATTTGAAAAATTCCTCGATTTGTTGATTATATTCCTAAGATAATATGTCTTAGGTGAATTAATTATCCGACATTTATTTAACCAGTGTTCCTGTGTATAAGTAACAGACAGTAAGACTGGTTATACTTAAGGGAAGTTAGTATTTACAATTTCAAAAAAAATTCCACAAGTGTTTGATTAGCTTTTGTTGAAGAATGGATATAGAATAACACATAAAACTGTTGTTTTATTCCTTAAATAATTATACGAGGTGTGTATAAAGTTACAAAAATTGCAATTTTGCCAGTTTTTTAACTTTTCAGCAACTGAACGAAAAGTTCTACTATCTAAAGTTAGTTTATTTTATAACTATTTTCAATAGCTACTAAACGATAGGTTCATCTAGTCAATTGGATAATTAGCTATTTAGTTATTTGGAAAAAAAACTGTAAAAAATACGCATTTTTCAATCGTTCATAGTTCTTGTTTAAAAAAAGTTGAAATTTTAAAACTGGGCAGAAACTTTTTACGGGATAACTGGTAAGAATCTCAACTTTACGGCTTAGAAGGTTTTCTCTCAAATCTGATTTTTTTCAGGGCTTTTGATTTTACGTGAAGTTTACAACGCTCCCACTTTGCGCAAAATTAATTAATCTGAGCGGAATATATTAATTATCAAATCTTTCAATGCAATCCCTCATAAATTAATTTACTTTTGGTTTTGTTTTATATGGTATGTAAATTCAATTTGAAAAGCTGCATTTTTGTATTGGGAATGAAATAAAATTTAGTAGTGGGGAGTACTTCTCCGTGAATTTACTATTGCGTTCGAACTTCATTTAATTCACAATATTTTCACAATATTGGTAATAAGGAATTGATAATAATAATTCATATATAATTATATAAATGCTGAAATGTATACATGTTTTTATTGTTTGCCTAAAATAAATGCCATGACAACTGTCAAAGTGATAGCCCAAAGATTAAAAACGGTGGTTAGCATAATAATTTGTTTATGATGTTAACATTTTTTTAATCACGTTACAATTACTCTCGATTCTATATTCCAACTACACTGTATATGGGACTGCCTTTGGGCCACTCTAAAAACACTTATGTTTCTAAAATCTTTTTACTATCCTCTGTAGCTATAATTCTACTTCGCCCTATATTTCAGTATATATATTGAAATGGAAATAAACGTAAACAAAAAATAAAAAAATCAAATCAATAATTATGTTTAGATAAATGAAATAGTATATTAACAAATAGTAAATAATGCATTGTAACACATAAACCAATATTGGAGGCAATAGAAATTATGTACGAGTGATTTAAGTGATGTGAAAGAACTATGATAAATCAAATGCAATTTAAAGATCAATACATGAATAGAAATGATTAAATTATAAAACTAGGTTTTGAAATGAACATATAAAATAATCTATAGGTTTGATATATCACAATGCAAACATTTAATAAAAAGAAAATATAAAATTTTACCTTGAAATCGAAATATAAACAACCCATCTGACAGGTGCCGAATGCTATCGTCCAAATTTTTAATAACTTCATATTTCAGGGACGTTCTGTGAATTATTATTTCGCTTGCAATTGGGTAAATAATTTAAAACTGTAGAATCCTAATAAAGTATCTTAGGGTAAATAAACTTTAAAAACAGATTATTTCCGCACAAAATAACCAATTCAAAATTAAATGCCATGATAAAACTTTGGAGCAAGATTCTGACACTTCTACCGATCGAAATACATTGAAATTCATGGGACAAAGCAAATACAGAACAGTGAATCAGATGATAATCTGTTTTGTGACAACAATGAAAATTTTATTAAAATTTTAGTACAGGTTAAACTTATAATAGCTGGTGCGCAAAAATGGCGACAAAACCCCAAATAAAATATTGTAATTTTAAAGAAAAGTAAAAGGCATTTTAGAAATATGTGTAGATAGGAAATTAAATATAAAAAATTATATATAAAAAGGGGATTTCAAAATTGCTGATTTAAACAGTTTAAGATCTGCAGTCCTGTGTCAAATTAGAAATTATAAAAGTAAGAACTGACAGCAGGTAAAGAGAGTCTAAATTTGAAAGTGTAAGACTAAACATTGTTAGAAAGTATAAAGTGACAGCGGTTGTCAATAAGCCAAAAAGTTCATTAATTCAAAGTTTGATAAAGGTAATGGTAATTTGAACAAAAATAATTGTATGCAAAGATAGTGGAGATATAAAAGTACTAGTAAATAGTATTGTACTAACACTCAGCATCAAATACACATCAGAAATTGAAATCAAGTACGAAAGAAATCCAATTTTGGGAAGTTGATAGCAGATAGAAACATAATTTGCCAGTAAAATAAATCCAGAAGCAGATATAATTGGTAAATAAATAGCAAAGAGTCCTAGTGGTAAAAGGAACCATTTAGCAGTTGATAACAAGGTGAGCAGCAGTCAGCATTAAAAGCAATCTGAGGGAGTAAAGTGAATGCACTTTATTGAAAGATGAAAAGTGAATCAGGTATTTACATTTGAAATTTTTGAACCAATTATTAGTTTGATTTTCATTTACTTTAATAACTAGATATTTTAAAACAAAAATTTGGGAAATAATCATTTTAGTAAATTTTGGATATTTTGAAGAACATTGCATTTGAATCATCATTGATCTTATAAATCCAGAAGCAGATATAATTGGTAAATAAATAGCAAAGAGTCCTATTGGTAAAAGGAACCATTTAGCAGTTGATAACAAGGTGAGCAGCAGTCAGCATTAAAAGCAATCTGAGGGAGTAAAGTGAATGCACTTTATTGCAAGATGAAAAGTGAATCAGGTATTTACATTTGAAATTTTTGAACCAATTTGGGAAATAATCATTTTAGTAAATTTTGGATTTTTGCATTTGAATCATCATTGATCTTGACAGTTATTTGTTGCAAAGAACTTAATCATTTCGAAACGCAAATCTTTTTAGATTAATTGAAAATTTATTTATAAGGTGTTTTGATATTGTTACGAAATTTACCTAAGCCGGCCTTGGTTTCATTCCAATACGACCTCGATCGCTGGGAGGACAAAAAATTAATCTCGAAATAGCTCGGCAACTGTAGAATTAATACGGGATTGTACGAGAGGGTTCGATGCTGATTTTAAAAGGAGCGGCCCATCATCGCAGCAGGCAGTTAGTGCAGCGAAGAGCTTATGTTGTATTATTATTGTGATATTCGAATCAGCTGTTGTGTATATTTGATGTTTCTACTCTCGTAAATACTAGTTTTTAAATTTTAATTGAACCCATGGAATATATAACAAATTTGGTGATCAGAGGTAAAGGATTAAGTGAAGTTAAAATAAAAAAAAAGAAAAAATGGACGATACTACCAAAGAAATATTCAAACAGGTTATGGATGGACTAGACGAAAAAATAGCCCAGATCCTGGAAAAACGTGACAAGAAGGAGAAACAACATCAAGAAGAAATTCAACAAAGGTTAGTTAAATCTTTTGATGAAAAACGTAAAATAGAATTAGAAAATCTTGTTTCAACGATGACAAGCGAACAACAAGATCTTGTCCTGCCATGGAAGAAAAACAACAGAACCTTGTTTCCACGATGAAAAGTGAACAACAGAATTTAATTGTAGGATTATTCTCGAAATTTGCAGAAAAACAAGATCAAACTGAATTGACGAGACAAAATGATTTTAAAGTATTTCAAGAGAAACAAGAACAAGTTAAATTATCCAGAAAAAACGAATCTAAAATATTAGAAGAAAAAAGACAACTGCAATTTGAACAATTAATACAAATAGTCTCACAACAGTTAATGAAAGAATGCAAATAGTAGAATCAGATATAAAAGAGATAAACGACGACATAAAGATCCTAAAAACTAATGTAGAGGCTCTTGAAATCAAAGCAGATGACATCGATTCCATCCAGAGCCAGGTGAAATTTAAAATCAGTTCCATTAAAAACACGGTACAAAGTGAAATAAGTTAAGTACAAGATAAAATCACAGCCATCCAAAACAAGGTAGAAACAGAAATAAAAAAAATGGAAGAGGACTTAAAGAGAGGAAAATACCAGAACACCATGAGTAGCAAAAGTTCCGTTAGCAAACCACCCACATTTGATGGCAGCTCATCTTGGCCCATGTATAAACGGCAATTTGAAGCCGTGGCTACAGCTAATGGATGGGATAACCAAGACAAATCTACGTCTCTTGTAATATTCTTAAGAGGTTCGGCCTTAGAACTTCTCCAAAGCATTCCAGTCGATGAACAAGGCAATATCGACAAAATCGTCGCCATTCTGGACAAGAGATACGACAATCAATCCTTGACCCAGGTATACTAAGTCCAACTCAGTGGAAAAACGCAAAAATCCGCTGAAATCCTCCAAGAATTCGAGCAGAGATTAGACGGTTAGCACACTTGTCCTACCCAGACATGCCAGAGGAAAAGAAAGACCAGTTGGACACAGAGTTTCATAAACGGCATCAGAGATATGGAAGTACAACGAAATCTAAGACTAAGTGGCGTCAAGAAAAGTAGTAGTAGTAGTAGAAAAGTAGAAAGTAGAGGCCGTCAAGAACATGTCCAAGCCGAGAGTCCGGGCAGTTTCCTTCAACCAGGAAGATCCAGAGTCACCAGTTCAAGCACTGTTGGCTGGTATAAACAAATACCAGAAGAGCATGTTACTGTTGTGGACGGACAGGGCACTTTCAACGTGATTGTCGAGTGAGGTTACCTTAACGATCACCGACCAGGGGTAAAGAACAGAACAGCCACATGTCCAGGGACAGTCAGTCAGCATAAAGGGGCGAATGCTGACTGACCCTCCACCAGCCCCCAAAACACTATCCATCCGGGGATTTTGGCGAGATAGCAGCAGCTTAGTCATCAGGGGCACCATCAATGGCCGAGCAATTACCATCACCATCGACACCGGCGCCGCTTTGTCCATTGCCAAGTCCAGGGTTTTGAGGTCATCAGAAATCCGGCCAGTTAACAGTAACACCCAGCTCAGAACAGTCACCGGCGAGTCCATGTCAATACAGGGTAAAGCAGATGTCGTGCTACAGATAAGGAACAACATGATCCAGCATAGGACCCTGGTAGCGAATATTGAGGACGATTTTATACTGGGTATGGACCTAATTAGCCAGCATTGATTTTATATTCGACCCGAGATTTAATGTTTTTCGGTTCCTAAATGAGGATTTGTATTGACACGGCCCGTCAACAGTTCAGCTACCTTCATAAAAATTGTAGAAAAAATCCACAGCCAGAATTCCCGGTCGAACGGAACAGATTGATCAGGGGCAGCTAGCAAGCTGTTCTGGGAGCCGCGTTGGAATGATGGAGCCCGTACACTCAACTCATGACTACTTAGTTGGAAGGGCTCTAGTTAAAACCGGACGAGATATACCAATTAGAGTCCTGAATTTGTCCAACAACGACATCAGAATTGTCAATGGTCAAGAGATAGCTTGTTTCGAATCAGTCGAGACCATCATCAATTGCGATGAAGGGTACCAGACATCGGTGAAGGAAACAGGGCCCAGTAAAGAGTGCCTACAACAGTTTGCTGACCATTTGACACACCTTACACCAGGGGAATAGAAGAAAGCCAAGCAAGTTATCACAAAGCACTGGCAAATTTTTAACAGTCAAGATGGAAACACCGGTCGCACCAACATCATACAGCACCGAATAGATACCGGGAAGGCTCAACCCATCAGAATACCACCTAGGCGACTACTATTGGGGCAACAACAGGCAGTCAACATAATAACAAACAAACAAAATGGAGTTATTGAGCCATCCTTCAGTCCATGGTCCGCTCCCGTCGTCCTAGTTAAAAAGAAGGATGGAACCACCCGATTTTGCGTGTATTACAGAATGCTGAATGAAGTCACCAAGAAAGACAACTATCCACTACCCCGAATTGATGACACTCTGACCACACTAGCAGGCTCACGTTGGTTCTCCACACTAGACCTAAAGAGTGGATATTGGCAGGTTGGTCTACACGAAAACGCCAGAGAGGAGACCTTGTTCTCCACTAGTAAAGGGCTGTTTCTGTTCAAGGCCTTTGGGTTTTGTAATGCTCCCGCAACATTCGAGGGGCTAATGGAGTATGTACTGAGCGGGTTAACATGGAGGACGTGCTTAGTATACCTCGGCAACATTCTGGTCATGAGTCAGACATTCGACGACCATCTGAAGAACCTGGGCGAAGTATTCTCCAGAATAATAACGCCAACCTGAGACTCAACCCGAAGAAGTGTCCCTTGTTCCAAAAAGAAGTAGAGTTTTTGGGCCACGCCGTTTCCGAGTCAGGAATCCGCACCAACGAGAACAAGATAGAAACCATCCGTGATTGGCCAGTCCCAAGAGACAAGCATGAATGGATTTGCCACCCATGTCGCGCCTCTACATCGGCAGACCACTGAGAAAGAAACCTTCCGTTGGAATCAGAATTGCGAAACATCATTCAGACGACTGAAGGCAGCACTATGTTCCAGTCCAATCCTAGCTTTTCCTACACAGTCCGGCAAGTTCAGTTTAGACACACACGCCAGCAACACAGGTTTGGGGGCCGTCCTATCCCAGATTCAAGATGGTGAAGAGAGGGTGATCGAGTACTACAGCCGTGGATTCTCGAAACCGGAAAGAAATTTTTGAGTCACCAGAAAAGAACTTCAGATCATCCCGCTCTCAAATGGCTGCTGGACATGAAGACACCGGAAGGACAACTGGCCAGGTGGATGAAGAAATTACAGCAATACGATTTCAAGGTGGAACACCGTGCCGGCCGTTTGCACAATAATGCCGATGCCTTATCCAGAAAACCCTGTAGAGCAGAATGAGGACATTTTCTGAAGACGGGTATCTCCATCAGACAGATCCGAGTGCAGGCCAATGAAGATTGGACAACGGAACAATCTTGTCACTCAAAACGAGAGGGGCACCCAGGCCACGATGGGACGAGGTTGCTAGATACTCGAGCGTGCTGAAATCATTATGGGCCCAATGGGACTCTCTAAGAGTAGAGAATGGAATGCTCAAGCGAGTTTGGGAAAGCACTGATGGGCCAGAAACCAAGTCCCAACTGGTAGTTCCTAAGAAAAAGGTACCAGCCATCCTGACCGAAGTACATGATGGGATTACCGGAGGCCAGCGGTCCTACTATGTGAATTACTTCGAAGACGTCAGAGCTTAGTGCCGTAAATGTAACACCTGCGCAGCAAGTAAGGGCTCGAAGACCCGGAACAAGGGTAGAATGCAGCAGTACAATGTGGACGTCCCATTTGAGAGAATTGCCATCGGGAACAAGTACATTTTGGTCGCAATAGATTACTTCAACAAATGGCCTGAGGCATATGCGATACCCAACCAAGAGGCAACCACGGTAGCGACGGTGCTAGTAGAACAGCTATTCAGCAGGTTTGCCGTTCCGATGGAACTACATTCAGACCAGGGACGTAACTTCGAATCGAATGTATTCCAGAAAGTCTGCACGATGTTGAGGATAAGGAAACGAGAACAACACCATTGCACGGAATGGACGGAATGGTGGAAAGATTCAACAGGACCTTGGAACAACACCTAGCCAAGGTCGTCAGCAATAACTAGTGTGATTGGAATGACCATATTCCCTTTTCCTGTTGGCATATTGCTCAGCCGTACATAATAGTACAGGTCTGAATCCAGCCAGGGTCCTATTCGGAAAAGAGCTGCGCTTACCCTGCGATTTGGCTTTTGGCTCCCCCGAAGATCCTACCCAAGACATCAACGATTATGCCGACCAGCTCATAACATACTGGCAATACACGAATTAGCCCGAAGGCAGATGTTGGCCACCAGTGACCGGATGAAGATACGATACGACCTCAAGGCCAATTCAGTCGGGTACCAGAGGGACAAAGTAAAACCCCCAACGGAGCTACCCTTGTCCAAAGCTTACACCCACCTGGGATTGTCCATACGAGGTGGTCAAGAGGCTTAATGACGTCGTCTACCGGATCCGTCGAAAACCCAGTGCTAAGTTGAAGGTGGTCAATTTAGATCGACTGGCTCCCTACCATGGAGAGGATGTTTCTGACCGGGACGATCAGAATTAGGGGGGGGGGGGCGATGTTACGAAATTTACCGGCCCTGGTTTCATTCCAATACGACATCGATTGCTGGGAGGACAAAAAATTAATCTCAAAATAGCTCGACAATTGTAGAATTGATATTGGATTGTACGAGAGGATTCGATGCTGATTTTATAAGGAGCGGCCCATAATCGCAGCAGGCATTTAGTACGGCGAAGAGCGTATGTTGTATTATTATTGTGATATTCGAATCAGCTATTGTGTATATTTGATGTAAATAAAAGATTCTAGAAAGTGAGAGTAAATATTAGTTTTTAAATTTTAATTGAACCCATGGTGTAGGTATTTATATTTTGGAATTTATTGGTTTGATATGATTTTTCGTTTATGTTTGTATTTTGTTTAGTGTTTATATATATACAAATTTTAAAGAAAAGGAGTCTAGAGCTGGAGCAGTCTGATCAAAGGTAAAGAAAATTGTGTGGAGTGGACATATATATATATATATATATATATATATATATATATATATATGTGTGTGTGTGTGTGTTTGAAAACAAGTTGGCACGGACGGAACTATGTGTAGCTCTCTTGATGGTCCGGGTGTTCGTCCGTTGAAAGTTTTGTCCCTGTAAAGGAACGGTCGCCTGATGTTTCGCCA
This sequence comes from Octodonta nipae, assembly GCA_034190945.1. Classification (NCBI taxonomy): domain Eukaryota; kingdom Metazoa; phylum Arthropoda; class Insecta; order Coleoptera; family Chrysomelidae; genus Octodonta; species Octodonta nipae. The sequence continues at coordinate 78,253,517 of CM067218.1, read as the reverse complement.
AAATCTCACTTGGCATTTTCATAAGGAAGAAGAGGAAAAGCCTTATGAAAATGCCAAGTGAGATTTTGGCGAAACGTCAGGCGACCGTTCCTTTACAGGGAGAAAACTTTCAACGGACGAACACCCGGACCATCAAGAGAGCTACATATATATATATATATATATATATATATATATATATATATATATATATATATATATATATTGTAATGGTGTAGATTATGTCCCACGTTGGGCTTGCCAAATTTTGTATTGATCTACCCAGATATTTTATTTTATTTTCAATTTTTTATTTATTTTGCAATGTTTAATATATTATCTTAATTGTTATTATTATATCAAATTATACAAATTTATCTGTGTTGTGGGTTCAAAAGGGTTTTACTATCATTTTTAAATAATCATCCGGCTAATGGATTGGAAGACAGGCTTTTATGTTAGGTTTATATTAACATTTAAAAAATTTAAATTAATATTTCTAACTCAAAACTTATATACATCAAATTCAGATCATCAAATCATTTAACTTTATACAATCATGGTACTTACATTTATTTGCTAAACTGGTTCCTGCAGCTCCTTTCTTTGAAGACACTTGCATTACCTTACCTGGTTAAATGTTTTTTTACAATTCACTTTCAAATGCTTATTTTTAATTCACTTGGTATTTTTCCTCTTTTATTTAATATTATTTTAAGTGGATTCTTTTCTTTAACTATTGTTTATTGAATTTCATTTTTACTTTGTATTTTAATTATTATTATGCTCTATTTTTCATTTTACTTTTGTTTAAAAAAAATCACTTATTATTAAATTAATTACAATATACTTTATTCACATTATTTTTAAAAATCAACAAATCTCTCATTTATCTATATTGTATCATTTCCTTAATTATTATTGATGAGAATTATCTTTTTTGCAATCAACTAACTAATATTATTAACTAATTAAACTCACATAAACATTTATCATATTTTTCAAAATCAATATATATACCAATTAACAATTACAAAAATTCATTTACCTTAATTACTTTGGTTTATAGTCTTCCTTTATTTGGAAATTTTTTTCCACTGTTGTCTATTTTTCTTCTAATCTCCATTATTTATTTATATCAACCATTTGTTTACATTATAGTTTTTAAATTCCATTTTTATTTTCCAAGTTTCAAATTGCATTTTTCCATTTCTCTAATTTACAGATTTCTTTGTATTATTTGGAAATTATGCATTGCTTCGTTTCAGAAGATTGTTTTGTGTTGCATATCAATTCACTTTACTTTAATTTGTAAAATTCGCCAAATTGAACCTTAGTGATTTTCTACCATTTTATTTTAGGTTATGATATCTGTCAAACATCACTTTACTATTTTTAACATTTTACATGGGAACTATAGATTTTCACAAGAAAATATCAGATTGTACGGCACGTCTTCCACGACTGAAAAATGCTGAGTTCTCGAATTTTGCGTGTAGCTTCTATTTATCAACTATGACATCTGCTATCGATAAAGCCACGCTAACCAGGTAAACAGCCAACCTGATCTTGGAAAGGTTTAATTAATAATTTTAATAAATTTTTAATTTTAACTTTATCTTTTGAAACATGTCTCATTTTAAAGCTGATTTAATTTTGAATAAATTATTTTCTATCAACTATAGCTATTGCTTTGTAATTGAGATTTTGACATTCGTAGGTTTTCTTTAATATGACATTTTCTTTTCCATTTTCAAACTAAATATACACTAAATCTTAATTCTAATTAACAATTTCTATACTATAAACTTCCTAAATTACTAATTATATGGAGTTTTCACTGCCACAATGTTTATATTACTTCCTTGAGAATGTTTGTCTTTTGGCTAGGTTAGATCACTTTAGGTTTACTTTAGATTGTCTTTATTTGTATCAGTTCACCTTTTTCAGTTCTTATTTAAGTATTTTTATATTATTCACACACTTAACTTCACTAATTATCCTATTTACAATCTATTACAACATTATTTTGCCTGGTTAAGTGAATTTTCTTACGGAGCTTTCTCCTAAATTTATTATCTCATAATTTACTTATCTGCTTTCCTTTTTACTTTATGTATTGTATTTTTATGCTTTATTAACTTTATTTTACCTTTTTTAGCTAGTTCATAATATCAGCAAACTGTTCTGAGGAAATTTTTGAAGCATTATTTATGGCTGCTATGCTGTATGTTTACTTTTGATGATTATTATTGAAATGTCTCTTGTTAATAAGCAATTTGGACTAAATATTGGTAAGTATTTATCCTAATTTATACTTTTCTACTTAATTTCCATGATTCGTTTAAATTATCCTTGGCATTAGATTTGACAAGGTACGATCTAGAGCCTGAAATTCTTTTTCACTTTTCTCTCTTGATAATGGCTCCAAAGCAGGAGTCGAAACGTCGAGTATATAATAAATTCAGACACGGTTATCACCCGGAACCTAGCCTTGTTCATATGTATGTATGTATGTATGTATGTATATATATATATATATATATATATGTCTTGTCGTAGGCTTGCACGGATGAAAAAATATGAAGAAATATTTATCCAGGAATTCATCCGTTCGTTGTATTGATTGATATTTGAATCCTGCAGACGTTTCGCCAAGGTCTCACTTGGCATTCTCAATGCCTTGATTCGGGATGTATTCCCGGATAAATATTTCTTCATATATATATATATATACATGTGGGACGCATAGTTTGAGGACAAAATTTCAGATTATTGTATACTTCGGGGACATTTGCATACTTTGGGGACGGTCCCCAAACTGTTACATGTCTAACGCATACTTTGGGGACATTTCAGAAGTTGTTATATTACGCATATTTTGAGACCAGTTTGAATAAATTTATATCATGCATATTTTGAGGACATTAATATGTAATATAAATAGGAATAACAGATGGCGATACCATGTCATATTCATTAAATAAAAATCTTAGTTTGTACAAGGCGAATTTGAGAACTTGGAATTTGTATTACTTCTCAGTTGTTGTCTTTGTAATTTGAAACTAATACAAATAAGTAAATTATTAATTTACAGACTTATTGCATAATAGATAAATAAAAATATAGTTTTGAGCATATATCATAAATTTTGCCATATCAAAGTATTATTAAGTACTAAAAGTTATATAAATTTTTAATTAGCCAAATAATAAAGAATGAGATTTAAATTAATACTATAAATTAGTTTCAAAGATCCTTTAATGCAATGCCGTAATAGTTAGCTTGGGTAGTAGATACTTACAGGCTGAGGTATTGGCCGGTTATAATTAGGTAATTGTGAAATAAAACGCATTTAGAAGTTCACGGAAAGAGTAACTCCAAGAAGGACTTTGTAAAAACAGATTTGAATGAATATGTCGTCAGGGCAATCATTTCGTGAAATTGTGTACTTGGAAGGTGTAAATAAAAGTCGTCAATCGAGATGTATAATTTGTTTTAAATATTTGGTATGGATCTGGTTCTCATTCATTAAACAGAACAAATTACGAAATATGAATCAGTAATTTTTTTTCAAATTAAGTACTGCCGTAAAAGTCTATAAAAATAATTATCTTGCTATTTAAATGAATTCACTGTTTAGCATTATGTAGTTTTTATGAAGAATTACTTAATTACATTTTGCTAATGAGAAAAGGCTACTTACTAAATTTTGAATTCAGTACGAACTTGGTTTCAGAGGTATATATTAATTGAAATAATGAATACATGAAGTAGGCATATGGCGTACTTTTGGAGACGAATTTATTAATTCGCGGAAGGACTACTTCAAAGAAGGGCGTCGCAAGAAGAATTCTTTTTGCTAAAAATGTTGTAAAAAGATATTTTAATTTGATATTAATATCTGGGAACATAAATTGTTTAATAACAAAATGAGAAACTCTTATTTTTGTAAATGCGTAATATAGTGAGAGCTAATTGTTATTTAACCAATTTAGTAACTGGGCCATTTTTCAAACATTAATACAAATACAATAGCTGGACAATATGAAAAGTATCTGTTGATTAGCAAACAAATTTTTGAACGAAGGTTTCTGCAGATTGAGATTCATTGACTTAGTGAAATATAGGTAGGTATCTGGTGGCGACATATGGTGTTTTTATGAAGACTTGAAATTTGGTCTGTTATTTTTTTAATACTCGGCAAAATAGGTTTCATTTACATTCAATTTATGTTCGATGCCATGATAAAACACTTTTCATATATTATCATGAAGCAAAAATAAATGAATTTATTAACCACATTTTGCATTTTTAGTTATATTAATTACACTTTTATCTAATTTTGTTTTTATGCTGCATGCGTTTATTAACATATGAAAACTGTACGAGGATCATTATTGCATTGCAGGATGTTCGGCTAATACTCCCTCAAGAGATGTTTTAATTTTTTGACAGATTGTTCACCGATTTCAACTGCTCTTTGAATAAAATAATAAAAATATGAACTTCTATGTATGTAAAGTTTATTTTGTTAAATTTTTAGTTTGCCTCTGAAGCAAGCAACCTATTTTGCCAAAAAATAGAAACTGCTGCACTATATATATGCTCACAGTGTTTGTGGCGTTTCTTTTCTACACTGAGAGAAATAACGACTCCAAATAAACTATCTAAATTCATACTTTAGCCGAACCATTTGGAATTAGAATAGTTAATGATTTATCTGCTTATAAAAACTCCGCAAAGGAATTAAAGTTAAATTTCACGTAGAGTTGAATAATTTCATATACATTGAATAAATCAACTTATTTGGTGACACAACAAAATAAATATACGAGGAGTCCGTATTACAAGATATGGTACTAACATTACTAGTTTATTAGAAGATTCCGATACGTTCACAAAACTGAATATAATATAGAATGGGCGACACCAACTTGATCCAAGACTTTTGCAGAAATTACAGTTTACAATATCTATATATAAATAGGCAAAGACAAAACGGTTGGGTACCATTTTCACCTCTGAACCTCAACTAATTTTCTTTATTTTTGTTTTGTTTAGTAGTTACCGACGACCTTCAGTGCTAAAATTTATTTTTAATATTGGTTCATTCATTAAATAAAATCAAGTAGAATAAAAAAAAATATTATTTACGTTCATACTATCAGTGCCAACCAAATAATTGTAACAGTGCCGCCAGATTGCTTGATCAGAAAATTGTAAAGGTATTTGAGACCATATGTCTCAAATGTTAAGACAAACTAAATTAAACGTAAAACTAACAAATTTTGACCATTCCCTAAATTTTTTCTACATAGTCATGCTATTGAAATAGAACCCTCGAAAAATTATATTGTATAATTATCCCGATTTACTGGGCACTCGCATGTTTGCAACTTTCAGTGCATTGTAAATATGGTTAATCAACTAAAATCAGAATTATGTTTAACTTGAAAAATTTGTCTCATAATATTTTATTAACTTTTACTTTTTTTACATTTTTTTAACCCCCGACGCAATAAGTTGTTGTAAGTATGAAGGTGTGTCTCTGTGTATCTGTATGTGGCACCGTAGCTCCTAAATGAATGGACCGCTTTTGATGGGGTGTTTGGAGATGAAAGCAAACGTGATCGAGATGGTTCTTAGCTAAAATTTACTAAGATTTGTTCGGAACTGTGAAGCTCATCAGCTCATTTCCGACTTGACAAAATGGTCTGTGTTTAACTGTTCCTAAACGACTGGACGGCTTTTGATGAAATACTTTGTGAGTGTTTGTGGGGGTCCCTGGATAGCTTATATTCACAATTGGACCAGGTAGGTGGCGCAGCAATCGGTTTCTTGAACTCCTAAATTTCTGTACCGATTTCTGTATTATTTATTAATGGAATTTTTTTATGTATTAGAGTTGTTTAGATTCACAATTAGATCAGGTAGATGGCACTAAGATCAGATTCTAGGAATATATACTTTTTGAACATCCAAACAGCTGGACAGATTTTCTGTGTGTAGTTGTCTTAAGTATGAAATCCAAACGTAACAAGTCCAGAATATGAATGTTTTTTACGTTTTAGAGGTGTTGGGGGGTTATAAAAAGTTCATTTTATCTTGCTATTTTTGGCGGGTAAGTTTCATATAATTTGATAATTACTACTAGGTATGGGTGTTTAACTTACATTAATGAAAATATACTGAATCGTAAGATATATTGTAGTTTAAGGTTTATCAATATCTACTTATGTATTGTAATTATTTATAAAGTAATAGTACTCCACGTTCATGCTAACTTTTGAATTAGTTTCTTTCATTTTCTTCTTACGAGTTGAAATCGTAGCTGTAAAATCTCTGAATAAAGATTCTCATTTCTATTATACTCACTTAAATACACTTTAAGACTACCTACTGTAATTTTTATTTTCAAATCAAAAATTTTATTTAATATAATGTTAGCATTTTAAAATGAATTTGTTATTGAAAACATACTGAAAAATTTTAAGTGTAAATATATTTAATACGTTTTTCGTTACAAGTTAGTTTTGGGTAGGTTCGCTCTTTTACATTATTCATTTTTGGGTACATGATCTACCAGTTACTGTTTTCTAACAAATTGGTCAATTTATAGTTAATTTTTTTAAATAACAAAGCTGGCGTTGGTAACCTACAAAAATGAGTAAACATTTATGTTAGATTAGTTCTCAAATGACTACACATGGCAGTGACTGGGAACGCTCTATCAGATCATCAGGTGATGACCATCTTTTTCTGGTCCAGTGTCTGAAGTTGCCTATAGTTCAATAGAAAAATAGTCAGTGTTGTGGAACAGGATTTTTCAGAAAACTACACATTAATTTTCGTATAAATTAGTTTTTTTAAATTTATGTTGGGATTATAATAATGTCGTTAACATAATATTATTTTCACAAAATTCCGAAGGTGTTTTGTAATAAATCATCAATGAGAAGACAATAGAAAAGATCTTAAAGACTAGAGTTTTCATTGCGTTGTTTGTCATATCTATTTAAGAAATCGTTTGATTTGTTTTTATTAGGTTACGAAGAAAAATTCGGCGATAATTATATCGGGCATGTTTCATAGACTTTTGGTAATGTATAGGACATATTTATATAAAAATAAGCCTAAAATAATAAACATAGATTAAAAATATTTGCGTCAATTATTTATGTAAATTTAATCCAAATGAAGTAATGAGGATAGCAAAGGTCTCTCCTACGTTTCTAATTGTGCTTCGAGTTTATTTCTTATAGATATATACCTTTTGACAAAAAAATCTCAATAATCCTCAAAGTTCAAACATAACATTTTAATGAATTCTGGTCGAATTTCAACCACTGGGCTACCGTTAGTATTCTTAAATCCTCGTTCATCTAATATGTACTTATAAAGAGCATTAACTTGAAACTTGAAATAATAACCAAGCAAACATGCAAATTTTCCTTAAATATTCGTATATTCTCGAAAAAAAGTGATTTGAAATATTTTATAACGTTTGTCCCTATTATAACAGGAATTAATTCTGTAATTTATCATGACTTATTTCAATTGTTTGAAATATTTCTAAAATGTTTTCAGAAACACTAATATGTTAAAGTAGTTCATGAAATAATGTGAAATATTTTTATTTTTTAAATCTATTTATGAAATTTTACATAATCGTAAGAAGTTCAGTAACATTTTAGTGAATTCACTTCTCGAAATATTTCCTGCATTTGTTGGGAATGCCTTAAGATATTTTTTCAAATTTGGCACTTTAGTACACTGATAAATAAATAACCATATAGTTACATGAATACCAATGAGGTGAAGATATACTACTCTGATTTGCAGAAAGGTTTCAATAAGAGAACAGAAATTTCATGAAAGACAGGGAATACACCCGATTTTTGTAGGTTGTAAATAATATGTATAATAAATATATCCATTTGCGCCATCTCATAAAGTTGTGAAAATAGTTATAAACAAATAAGAGTTGAAAAACAGACAATTTTATCCCAACTCTCTAAAATGATATATATTTTATAGTAGTTAATCCTACCCCGACTCGGTGTGTATCAGTCCACTATTAGGAGAAATATTTAATATATCCCTTGAATGCAACTATCAGAAATTGTATACTACCTTGATAATATACAAAGTTTAAAACGTGACTTTTTTATATTTTTGGACAGCTTTGGTTCTCAGTTCATTAATAAACATCTTATAAATAAATTTTAGTAGCGTGGTAAATACATTTTTATGCTACAAAGATCATTCCCAATTCTTTAATTGAATTCAGAGTTCAAATCGTTTAAAAGGTCCTCATTCAATGAAAAATTCATTAGAACTGTCCCGGTTAATCACTGAACATACAATCTCTTAAAAATGAATTCTAGTATCTTTTCATGTCACAAATATATATGATATAAGTCAATATCCCAAAAAATACTAATATAAATCCAGTAATAAAAAAAATTACATTACCATTGTAAAAAAATGATTTAGAAATTGATCTTAAGGTTATTAGGTCGAGAGGTTATAATAACGGATATAAACGAAAAATAACTAATCATCTTATGTTAGGCAAACAACAACAATTTGTCAATTAATTAATTTACCCCCTTATTAAATACTCTGAACAACCAGTAACATTAGTATCACTTATGCATTTCGGAACTCTAAGAGAGAATATCTAGAATTTTGATCTAGACAAAATAATAGAGTTACTTTTAAACCGCAAATTAATTTATCAAACCTATTATTTAATGCTAAAGAAAAAACTCCTTAATGATCAATTAGATGTAAGATGTAAACAGGAACATATTTGACTTTTTCAAATAGCCAGTTTCCTGTCACACACTATATATTCTTTATCCAGAAATGCACCATGTTTTTTTACCTTATTAATTTATATTTTGTTTGAAAATGACATGTCTAATGTCGAAATTAGTGACTGTTTATTAATAGAGACGCGATATTATTACAAAATATTTAATTTCATTCATTATAATAATCGAATATCACAAAGCGGCTTCCACCATTCGTTATCAACCTGATAAATTACATATATACGTAGGTATTGACTAGACAACAAAATATAAAACAGTTCTTGTATCACCGGACGGAATTTTAAGAAAGGTTTTTATACTACGCTGCCGTCGCGTCGACAAACATTGCTGAGAAATAGGATCCCTGGAATTGTCGTAAATTGAAAGCGACATTATTTTATAATAAATAGGTAAATTCTTATTAATTAAATCCTCATCTGTTTACCACACACTACTTCCGAGTTTGAACTTTAAATTTGAAATAAAAACCAAGGAAACATGCACATGTCATAAAATATTTCATGCTTGGTTTGAAATAAGTCAATGGAACATCCACAAATTACCTAAGATATTTGAGGGTGCGTGGGTGTCTGCTAGTATCTTACGAAATGTTGTAATAGAGGTAGTTTGGTATTTGAAAAGGATTTAACATAAGATTTTTTTTATATTATTTGCCCATTAGATATTATCAAGTTCTATAGAAAAATTTACAATCTACTTGATAAGCTTTTTCAAATATTATATAGTTATAACATTAACAATATTTAATTAATTATATAGGGTGTTTCTAAAATAGGGTCCCGAAATTCTGCTGTGCATAGAACTCATTAAAATAAGGCAAGAGTCCCTATTAACATGTGCCCTAAAACGCACCCTTAGGCAGTTAGTTATATTCCTTTCAAAGGGATCTAACAAAACTGTTTTTTTTTTGTTATTGATAAAACGATCTAACATAAATACGAAAAATGAATGGGTCTCACATAACTTCTTACGTTTGTTTGTTCTGTATTCTATAATCTCTCCAAGATAATGAAAAAGGACACATTGATGAATTTGTATTACGCACTTTTCCACAGTATGATCAACTATGGAATCATTGCCTGGGAGGAGCTTACTTCAACGCTACAAAACGTCTGCAAAGCCACCAGAAGAGACTATTAAAAATCTCTTCTCACTTGAATCTTTAAAATATCACTAAGAAAAATTCCTGAACTCAAACAGTATTACGAGAAGCAAGAGCATTCTTCTCCCGCATAGATCTAAAACAGTCAGTAAGAAACGCAGTTTTATATGAACAAGAAATGTATACAACAGTCTTCCAAATGAACTAAAAGCGTTAAGTAATGTAACTGCAATAAAAAATAAGTTAAAAAACTGGATCATTAATAAAGCTTATTATCTTTATTTATTATCTGTTATCGAAACTCCCTGAAAAATTATGTTTTATTTATTTATTTTTTCTTTTAAGTTCTTTTTTATTTTATGTATTTTTAGATATTTTCCTTTATGTTAAGTATATATTTTCGATAGGATAGGTTTATATATTATTAGTTTTAGGTATTATGCCAAAACCACGAACAGGTAGCTCCGATGACCTCTGTGGAGATTATGTAATAATATAATAAATATATAATAAATAACTACTCCGTATGTAAATCATAAGCGTTCTATTTAGTGTTCTCAGCCCGTATTTTTTCATTTCAATTTTTTTACCATTTTTTCTACAGATTTATAAAATCTTAACAATTTTATCTAAAAAATATTATGTTTGTCCAAATCGATATTTCCAATGGTTTTCAAGTACATTGAGCTTGAAAATTACTGTGCTTTCTAAGTTATTAATTAGGCCATACATTACAAAAATCTCTATTTACTATGACAAATAAAATACTGACGTTGCCACAACTCTTAACCATTCTAGTTATTAATTAACTGTTAATTGAGATTTGCAGTCTTTTATTAGTAAAAGTGGTGAGACTGGAAAACAAATAGTTTTTGTTTGAGCCTTTTAAGTGCATATAAATTAGTAAGGGTGCGTTTTAGGGCACATTTTAATAGGGACTTTTTGGCTTATTTGAATGAGTTCAATACACAACATAAGTTTGGAATCCTATTTTAGAAACACACTGTATAATATTCTAACAGTTTTATTAAACTCAGAACATTTACTTGCAGTAACGAAAAAACTAATTAAGGAATATTATCTTAAACAATTCTAACATACAGAAAAGTATTTCAGTTTTAAATATGTACTAACTAATCTAAGAAAACTCTGGAAGTCGAATAACTTTTGAAAGAGTAAATTTAACGAAAAATAATAATGAGATCTTTATTGTAGAGCAGCTAGTATCTTTTAAAAATATATTTCGTTCCCCGTTAGACACAGATTGGTTTATGTTACAAGATTCCAACGGTGAAAAATTAAATTGTAAAAAAGGATCAATACTTATGCGGAAATATTTTGAGGAAAATTTTGCATTCAAATCTTTTTTGAAGATAGATAATTTCCTTCAAAAATATGTATTGCTTATATTTTTTCAGATATATTGTTTAGAAGAGTGGAGTAAAAGATGCGTGTAAAGTAGAAGAAATCTAAATTTACCACTTATTATTAAAATTAAAGCCTCAAAAATTTGACATTTTTGTTGTCTTTAATAATATGAATATGAAGTTGTGTCTTACAGTTTCTTACATGGGGGTGGGGGGGATAGAAAAATGTCAACATTCATCTTTCGGAAATATACGTATATTCACAATAAAGAAGTATTTCAGATATTAATTCTGTAATAATATTTTTCCCTTTAGTACTTTATGAAATAGTTACGTCATATTTTATCATTTTTTTCTCTGTAAAATGCCACAAAATATTTTAAATGATTTGGGTCACCGATATCCCTATATTTCAGGACCATTTTAGTCAACTTACTTCTTAACATGTTGCATGAATGAGTGAGAAATGTCTGAAGATATTTTTTCATATTTAGTATTTAGTACACTAACAAAGTATTTAGTGAGTAAAGAGCAGGCCCAAAGGTGTGGGCGGTGGGGCGTTTGCACTCTCCAGGACCCTCAAGTTCAGTGAGCTTCCAAAAGCATGGAAATAGTAGTTTATACAGCCCAGATAATACAGTGTGTCCAAAACTCTAGTACAGGTTTCTGTATGCTTTTTCTCCCATACTTACGAGTCGCCATTTCTGATGTGACCCTGTGACGTAAATATTAGTGACGTGAAAACTCTGATTTGCAGAATAAGAAATGAATATAACAGAACTGGTGAAGAGGACCGAAATGTTTACTTTTCTGTGGAGAAAATATATACATCATACGCAGAGTGTAATATTATATTATGAGTTACCAATGTTTAATGTAGATATTGCAGTCTATTTTTTTTATCAACCCAGCTTTTAGATAAAGCTGCATAAAAAAGTTCGCAAGAAATTAATGTATCAATTTATTGTATTCTGTCTTGGAAGGGCGGCATCATTCTACATTAGTGGAATTCGGTCGCTATGATTTGTTGCACAATAAGAACGAAATTCATGACAGCACATTTGAAATATTGGGAAATTAGGAATAACAAATGAGTTGGTGTAAATGGGAATATGTTTAAATATACAAAGGAGAGTATGATAAATTAAAAGGATCATTTATAATACTAATGCTACTGGAAAACCTGTAGAGCTCTTGGTTTATAACAGAAACAACACAATATTTTTCAACCTAACACCAAAAGGTATTGCGATTAGGGTAAAAAGTTTTGTAATATCTTAGTAATACTACTGTGGAGTTCGAGGCAAATAAAAGTTGTCCTCAGAACTTTTCTAAGACCAGTTTATACAGATCATCTCAGACGAAATTAGGAAAAGTATATTGTATTGTATCACGGATTGGACCTACTACACAACCTGCAAGGAAACAACGAATTGATAACAATGCAAAAAAAGCCAACTCTAAAAGGTCTGCCGAACGCACTGTTCGACCCACCCAAGACACACCTACAGGTAAGAAACCGCGGAAGTTGAATAAAATGGAAACGGCCCACAGACCGTATAATATGGAACTCTATAAGGTAATGCCCCAAAAAATTCTACAATTAAGAAACAAGTCATGTTAGAATACCTTAGATCAGAGGCGACAGTTATTCATAAACAATAGAAATGAACGATAAATACGAGAAGAAGAGAAGTTGAAATTGTAGTGGGAATGAGTCAACCAGAGCCAGATCTCAATGAAACATCACATAATAAAAATGACGAAATCATGAGCACCAGTTTAATAGATCAAGAAGAAACGTGTTTAAAGGTAAACTTCATTTACTTTGGCAGGCAAAAACCTCTATCAGTACCAAGTAACGGCTACTGAAAATTAATAGACAGATAAACAATATTTTAAAGAGATTTAATGACATTATTGCAAATAAACTAACATAAGTCCAAATCTTGCTGAATGCCTTGCCGTTGTTTATGTAGGTGCGGTAACTGTTTTAGAACTCCACAAACAAAAGTTGCGAAATCATAGCTGCGTCATAAAAAAATATTAGCATAAGTTCTGAATTAGAAACTTTACAGACCGAGGAACTATATATTCGACAAGGGAATCTACGAGGAGACGTACCAGTTCTTTATGGTTCTGCATTTGGTCTCCAACATACTCAGTAACTCTAATTATTGCTTTAACATAAAAAACAAAAAACAGCAAATACGACATAAAATAAACCACCTCCTATACAGGGTAATTCGAAACGACACCCACTCGGAAACTACAGGAGATATGACGAAGTTAATTGGGGCCAAAATTGCTTAAGTACTTAGTGCTTGTGATTTAGTGTTTTTTTTATTAAATTTTCCGAATACTTCCGAAGAATTCCAAAAAAATAGAAAATTGGAGATAGAAAAAGTGTGGAGGTAAAACAAATTTCATAAATTTAACATTAAAAAATTGGAATATTTTATCGCTATGGTTTTTAGATAAATACCAACCGTTTAAAATCAACTAGTATGTTTCGTCAGATGTGGGTGTAGCACAGACTAGCGATTGGAGGAAGTTTAAAGGAAGTAAATTAAAATATATAAATAGACATTTACCAGTTCTGGGAAATGTACATTTTCTAATCTAAATCCAGGTGATTCTGAGGAATGTAGTTTTAGCATTGGCTCTCAAATAGGAATCGTACTCGGGATTTCTTGAAAACCATTATTTGGACTGACGAAAGTGTTTTTTCAAACTGTAGCGTCTTCCATAGAAATAATATTAGGAGACAAAGTAACCCTGGACACCATAGGGAAGTCAGGCCGCAAAATCGTTGTCGGTTTAAATGTATGGGCTGGAATTTGTAATGATCAAATATTCGGAGCTAATTTTTTCAAGTGACTTTCAAAGGAAACATATCCTACTTTCTTGAGAACCTAATTTGGTGAATATCGATGAGTTCTCGCTTATCAACTATTTTAGGTGCGGATTCCAGCATAACGAGGCCCTTCCACATAATATTAGAGCTTTTTGTGATTATTTAGATCAAAGTTTTCGACATAAATGGGTAGAGAATTCGGGGTCGGTAACATGGCCGGCAAGGTGTTTCGACATTACAAGTCTGAATACATTTTTCTGAGGCACTTTGAAAAGCAGAGTATACGATAGAAGAATTTAGGAAAATTATCATTACACAATTCAGATCGATTACAAAAAGAGATATTATTAGTAATGTCACTAATTTAAACCGACGTACTCCTTTGTGTACTCAAGAAGAAGGTGTTAAGTTTGAGCACTTAATTAATATTCGAAAAAAAAATACATAATGGTCTATGCGGCTGATGCTTTTTCAGATATAACTCAAAATACTTTTGGCCTGTTTTCGTACTGTTTCCATCTAATTTGTAACAAACTTAACATATCTTGTTGTTCTTCATTTGTGAAACTAATTTTGTTTGAAACTATGTGTGCTCTAATTTCATTTGGCAAGTACTTTATAAAAAAATCGTTGTTGGAGTCAAGGCCAACTAAAGCGAGATTTATTTTTTTTTCAATTTGTTTTTGTTTTGTCTTTTAGTTAACCTATAATGACATTTATTTTAGATTTTCTTGGGAATAATACCACATCAGAGTTCAAACTTGTGTATATTTTAAAACCAAACGTTTCAAAATCCTGTCGGATTTCGTTTTCAATGGATATAAATTTATAAAGTAAAATTGAAATATATGACAATTATTTTGACAATTATGTTTACGTTACTATGGAAAAAATTTCTTTGATTTTAAATATACAGGGTGCACAAGAAATTCCAAAGATCATTATAAATCAAAAGAAAATTTTTTTCAAGTTGGAAGAACTTGAAAAATTGTCTTCAGAATTTATTTGTGGCGTTCCTAGGGACGACTTTCTTTTTAAGATAGTGCATTTGCCAAAAATGCGATCAAAGAATTCTGATAATTCAGTGATGAAATTAACAATGGGCATATCCTTTTGAACAACCCTAAATCGGGATAGTTCATGAGGTTTTTCCTAGGTTTTCCCTTATGACTTTAATGGGATCACTGAATTATTGAATTACTGACATCAGTATAAGTAATATAAACTCACCATAATTCAACAAAATAGGTAGATTCGTTCTGATTGAACAATTCTTCTGATGTTCTTTGCGAAAAATTGTTGCTATTTGTGCAAATTTGGAATTATTACACGCCGTTTGTTTGAAACATGAGTTCATAAGCATTTAAGAATGCCACAGATCTAAATTATACATCATTCAACGATGATGGGAACAGATCTAAAGCTATCGAAATGTTGTGAAATCAATTAGTTTTAAAACGATAGCACTCTTCGGAACCTCAGAGGTACATAATCAATTCCCGATAAAGATATTGAACGCCCTATTTACAAAAAATTCTAGTACTAGGTATTCTGATATATATATATACAACGTTTATGACGAGAGGTTTACGAGTTTGCATGAAGAACTGACAACAAGTTTATCTATTAATTCCATGGCTGTAATTTTAACCCCTTATTTCTTTAAATAGGAATGACTAGGTTGTGAAACATCTTCACAAAGGCAATATATGCTTATTTATTACTTTATCTAGAGGAAAGTACCTAAGAACTGACAACAAGTTTGTCTATTAATTCCATGGCTGTAATTTTAACCCCTTATTTCTTTAAATAGGAATGACTGCGTTGTGAAACATCTTCACAAAGGCCCTATATGCTTAGTTATTACTTTATCTAGAGTAAAGTACCTACTTAAGCGGAATATTTATTTCTATGCTACTTGGTCCTTTCGATTAGATTAGATCGAGATTTCATAAATGGTTTATGATATTAAAAATTAAAATCTAAATCATTAAGTTGTTATTTATAGACAACCAGTGTGCAAGAGTAGTAAATATTTCGTTTTCTTTCAGTGACATTTGAACATTGTAAAGTGTTTACTGTTTTGACTGCTTCGTCTTGTGAATGATATCTCAACTAAATAGGAAATTTAATTTTAGTGATGACTACACCATTTATTAACAATAGAAGAACAGGCAACTAAGCATTTTGCACAGTTTGCAGGGTATGCATTTCTGTGGGCCATGGGCGTCGGAGAGATATCAAACATCATAACAAGACCACAGGACACACAACTAAAAAATGCCATATGCATCCTCGTTACGCAAAATAGATAGTTTCTAACAACCAATCTACTGCCCCAACCAAAAAACTTATTATTTATCTCTGGGCAACCCGGATATTTCTAATAACCATTCAATTCTTTGATGTCACGGAAGGCATAAAATCAAAATTACTGAAATTACAAGCTTTACTTGACAAGTGAGTTAAATCTTTTTTCTTGAAGTTAGTGACAATATGTGCAGAAAATATAAATAAAAATTTTGCCCTTCTTATACAATACCTATACGGCAAAAATTAGGGGAAAGGTGCTATCGAGTAGTCTACGAAATCACCCTAATTTATCTTTCTGTGATTTAATTATTCATGAACATCTGAAAATGTAGACAAATCAGAGTTCTTAGAAGAATTAAATAACCGCATCGATAATGAATGCCAACAAAGTACCCCAGAAGTTTTTACAAGTGCCAAAAAACACAGTTCAAACTATTGCATCGAGGTGAATGTCGCACATTTTCAATCAATAAAATAACAGTTAACACTGGTCAATTGATTTACTTTAAATCAAAATTTAATTTTTAGGCAAGGCGTCGCTCAAATTAAAAGAGTGTAACGCTATTTTAAAGAAAATTTAAATCAAAAACCTGTACTCATAGTACCCATAAGATAAACATTCCCGTTTGAAAACATAGGGGTTAAATCATAAGTTTGGCATACGAAGCCTAACCTAACCATAGTAGTCTGTTTTTGTCGCCACCCAGCATTAAAGATATCATTATTCGTTCTCAAACATCAATTTAAGAAAAAATAATACATATAAATAGGGTTTATATTTTCGAGTTTTATTAAAAACTGATTAAAATATTAAATTCTGTTGTGGTTGTTTATTGAAGTACTATTCATATTTTTTTACTGGCGTCTACCCCGACGTTCGAAAATAATCGTTTAGTTCGGCGGCCGAAACAAAGCATATTTTCTGGGAAGGATTTTAGAACGTTGCTTATAGATAAACGAAGGTTAGAGAACAAAAAAAAACTATTTGGGATTTTTCTCGCAAGCCGACAACTGTAAATTTCTTCATAAGAAATATATTGTTTTAAATAGAATTATTTCGATATTAAATTTGTTATATTCTATACATTAGTATTTCTTATAATTTAAGTGTATTAATCTTTGAAGATCTTTCTATTCATCTTAAAAATGCTTCGATTTGTATCGAAAAATAAACGTTAAAAAATACTAGATAACAATATAAAATACATCGCATTCCGCATACATTGCTACTAATATTACTCCAATAGTTATATTTATTTATTATTTGAAAAAATATCTATTATCTCAGTTATAAAATTTAAATATACAGTGTGGAACAGCCAAATGGAATAAATTCGATAAAGAATAAATTAGGGCGTGTTGGGAAAAACGCTTGAACACGCCGATTTTTATTTTTAAATGCGCACTTTCTACAACAATAAAAAATATATAGGGTGTGTCATGTGACATAACCAACTTTCTTATTTTTCATGCAATGATGACATAATACTAGTACAATGTAATCATATACGTTGAGGGGTTTAGTTTTGTATACAGTAGTTTTGACATATCCCCACAAAAAGTAATTCAATGGCGTCAAATCAAGAGATCGTGCTGACGTTTCTATCGATCCGCGCCTCCCAATCCACCTATTTGGAAAAATTTGGATCAGGTACTGCCGGCCATATATTTCGTAATGGAGCGGTGCTGCATCTTGCTGAAAATATATTGTATTGGCAGGAACTTCTGGGTGTACAGGATCAGGATATAAGTTTGCCATAGTTGGCACGACATTATTTTGGAGAAATTCTAAGTATTTATCTCCATTCGAGTTGCCATGAATGAAAATGATATGATTTCCAACAATTCCTGCCCAAACATAAACTTGTTGAGGATATTGCGTATGTTTCTCTGTCATCCAGTGGATATTCCCCTTAGACCAATAGTGGCAATTTTGACGATTAACATGGCCGTGAAGTGTAAATGTGCTTTCATCAGAAAACAAAACAGCTTCTAATTTGATCGCATTGTTATCTAACCTTTGCCATTTGCTCACAGTGATCTGGAGTCCGCATCATTTTATAGGGATGCATTTTGCTTTCCTTTAATACTCCAAAAGTTGATGTGTGGCTAAGGTTGAACAGTGGGGCTCCTTTTCGATCAGAATTATGTGTGTTTCTTGAAACTCAATCATAATATCCAATTTCATATTATTACTTACAGCATTGGCAGCTACTTTTTTATCTATCTTACATGACCAAGCTCGCGAAACTACTTTTCTATTTTGATAATTTTTCCTCATGATACTAACGGCCAATTTGAAAAATTTTTGTGAAATAAGCGAGAAACTTCCATTTGTTTCCTTGTGTTATCAGTTTCACCAGCTCTTGCTAAATTCTCATATAATCTTAACAATAATCTCCTTGAGAGATGAGAAAAAGTAAAGCATCTAGGTATCATTTTTGATGACAAACTGGCTTTTACGAATCATATTGAGTATATGACATCTAATGCTGCTGTATGGGTTCATTGAAAGAAGTTCTCAAGGTCTTTCAAATATTGTGACTTTAAAAATACTATATAATACTTTTGTACGTTCTCAACTTGAATACGGAGATATAATATGGCCTCCTTTTTATGAGTGTCACAAAGTTTTTGTAGCCCGAATTCAAAGAAGGTTTCGGAAATATCCGTACTTCAATACGTGCAATATCTGTCCGCTATAGGGTATTGAATATGGCAGATTATTAAATCAGATTTCATTGTCAGCCTTAATGTCCGCAGAGTATGTGCCTTCTTAAAATTTTTGTTCAACCTACTTCATAATAATATTGATTCACCGACACTACTTATCAAAATCAACTTTCTGGTACCTCGAACTTAGGCCAGAAATAGCTTAACATTTTTTTGCTCTAGGGCTCGAACAAACGTTTTGCTCAAATCTCCTATGCACAATATGTGATACTATTACACCAATATGCGCAAGCATTCTGACATTCATTTTTGTCATGTTGGAGATCTGGTTCAAGCTGTGATTGAATCAACGGTGAACGGCTTACATTGAAATATTTACGTTAATTGAGTTTTTTTTGCCTTTTTCTTTTTATTTTTTGTTTATTATGATAGATTTAATTAGTCAGCGTATTTTTATTTAGTTTCATAGATTTAATTACTTAAGGTGTATTTTTATTTAGTTTTATATAGGCTTGCTCTGTTAGTGGTTTATACTGTTGGACAACTAAGCTTAAATAAATAAATAATCATTTGTAGAGTTGTTATTTTGTGCATTTGTGTTAAGTGAACCATTTTGTGATACTATTACATACAGTTAACAGCAATAGCACCGACACTGATCACCACTGTCATGCAGGCAGACAAGATGCTAAGGAGTTTTGGCGAAAATAAACATTTTCATATCGGTAAAAAGAATCGCAGGAATGGTTTTTGCTCACTAAGCGAATTTGAAAATAAATATTTTTCATTCTTTAATATTAATTTTTGTAATAAATCTGAAAACACTTAATATTTCCGAAACGGTTGGAGATAAGTGTAGGACATTGTACATGAATTATGTCTAGAATTTTCTGAAGAATCCAAAAAATAAATAATATACAGGGGCTTGCATTTAAAATAAAAAATTTGGTATTGACCAGTCACAAGACACACCCTATATATATTTTTTTTACGAAAAAATGCGCATTCAAAAATATATATCGCAGTGTCCAAGCGTTTTTCCCTACAAGCCCTCCTTTATTCGTTATCGAATTTATTCCATTTAGCTGTCCCACACTGTATGAACAATCTTACATATCGCTCCTGCAGTATAGTTTCTTTTCGACAACTATTTACTTCACCTTCATCCATCCGTTCTGCTTTCAACGCCCAATTGCATAGCTGCTTTAGAGCTCAACCACCTTCTCTTTTTCTGTCCGTTTTGGGAATACATTTTTTAATTGCTTTTTAATGAATTACTTTTTTTGTTAGTTTTAAATAATCTTTGGTTGAACTATCTTCTTTTTTTAAATCTGTTAAATCTTAGGAATGCTAACGTAGACTGAGTAGTACACTTAATGACTAGCATAAAATTGAGAAATGTAAGAGTTTCTTTTGTTAACTGCTAAGTGACGGATGAAATAAATATATAGCAATAAATACAATAGAACCTTTAAAATAGGTTCTCTTATGAGACACGATTGTAGTGGTAAAAACGTTTGTATATGTATATCCCTAAATGCTCATTACGCTAACAACTCATTTATTCGAAATTTTTAGCATTTCCTTAGAATTAAAACACTAACCATTGTGGTAATTTTCATAAATTTATTATTTTCTTGACAATTGTTTCGCTCTGATGACAGGCTTCGTCAGAATGAAATGTTAAACTAAATACTAAACATCTGAATATATTATATAGTGTTGTAAGATAATAATGAGTATATAGGTAGAAAGCACAATATGTTTACTGTATAATATTAGTGAAGGTAAATATTATTAATATAATTTGGAATTTTGTATTATGTAAGTATATTAAGATTAAGTAAAGGAGACATATTTGTATCAGTTTGGTCATTTAAAAAATGTGCTGAATTTTTATTTTTATTGATCTCAAGTGATTCTAACAGAGTTAATTTTTTACTTTTTTGTTCTAGATGTAAAATTTCGAATGTAGTTTGTGGAATATGATTTTCATTTAATAAATGGTCGGCAAATGTAGATATGTTGTATTTTTGATTTTCATAGCCTATGAAAATCATATTCGACAAACTACTTTCGAAATTTTACATCTAGAACAAAAAAGTAAAAAATTAACTCTGTTAGAATCACTTGAGATCAATAAAAATAAAAATTCACCACATTTTTTAAATGACCAAACTGATACAAATATGTCTCCTTTACTTAATCTTAATATATTATATTAATAATATTTACCTTCACTAATATTATACAGTAAACATATTGTACTTTCTACCTATATACTCATTATTATCTTACAACACTATATAATATATTCAGATGTTTAGTATTTAGTTTAACATTTCATTCTGACGAAGCCTGTCATCAGAGCGAAACAATTGTCAAGAAAATAATAAATTTGTAAAAATTACCACAATGGTTAGTGTTTTAATATAATTAAAATATGAATTTTCACCAAGCAATGACCGAAACAATCATCAATTTCCTTACAAATTCGAGTTAACCAGGTTTTATTGTATCAGAAAAATCATGTGTCCATAATAACAATATTTATTATAGAACTTACATGATACCATCGGACGTTTATAGTCTTGAACGTTTACGATGATCTGTTATTGAATATCTGCGCTCTCTATTCAACACATGGAAGAGTTATTTTCTATGATATTGAATATAGAGAGGAACCTATTGTGACCGACGTCGATGTCGAAAAATAAATCTTAGTAAATATATCAAGTAGTAAACTAATGTAACTAAAATATATAGCAACGGAAAATGAAACGGTCGGGAGAAAAATCAAAGTTGAAATGTTTGATGAATTGTGAACGTCACATTTCCTTAGACCCTCCCAACTCCACTGTCACATCCCGTCACACTAACTGATACTCCCACCACTCCCTGTAGGAGAACGTATTGTATGAACGACCCCTTACTGGAAAAACCTTACCTAATTATTATTAGCCGTAACTTTATGTCATACTAGAACGAGCAACTTATTAATTTACAAATTAAAAAACAAACAAATTTTAAAACATTTCGGATATTTAAGACTATTTAATTAGTTTCTATTTCGTAACAAATTCGATATAGGACTGATCGTGATTACTGAGAAACCCACTAAAATTCCCTGCTACTATTTTATTAGCATGGTCAACTTGAATAACCCAATGACGAAATAAATGTTTGCCTTACCAGTAGGTATACAAGTAACCACCAAGATGAAAGTATATTAAAAGTAATGAGGACAACGCTGAGTAAAATTGTCTCTACTTTTATACATAAACTAGCTGACCCAACTTTTGTTCTGCCCAAATGTGGCCGGGTTCAGCAAATGTTCTTTAAATATTAGAATTCAATATACTCTATACTAATGTGCGAAAGAAAATCGTCAAGAATCAAAGGAATTCCTCTTTGTGTGACCTACCTGGTCTAATTGTGAATCTAAACCATCCAGGTACTCACCCAAATATACACAAAAAAATCGTTAAAATCGTTCCAGCCGTTTAGGAGGAGTTAGAGCCCGATCTTAGTGCCACCTACCGGATTTAATTGTAAACGTAAGTCATCCAAAGACCCAACCAAACATACACAAAAAATCATTAAAATCCATCCAGCCGTTTAGGAGCAGTTAAAACCGATCTTTGTGCGACCTACCTGTTCCAATTGTGAATCTAAACTATCCAGGGACTCACCCAAACATACACAAAAAAAATCGTTAAAATCGTTCCAGCCGTTTGGGAGGAGTTAGAACCCGATCTTAATGCTACCTACCGGATTTAATTGTGAACCTAAACCATCCAAAGACCCAACCAAACATACACAAAACAAATCATTAAAATGGTT
This sequence comes from Octodonta nipae, assembly GCA_034190945.1. Lineage (NCBI taxonomy): Eukaryota > Metazoa > Arthropoda > Insecta > Coleoptera > Chrysomelidae > Octodonta > Octodonta nipae. The sequence continues at coordinate 78,230,540 of CM067218.1, read as the reverse complement.
CCAGCCGTTTAGGAGGAGTTAAATCCCGATCTTGGTACCACCTACCGGGTTCAATTGTGAATCTAAACTGTCCAAAGACCCATCTAAACATACATAAAAAATTCCATTAAAATCCGTCCAGCCGTTTAGGAGGAGTTACAACTCCATCTTGGTGCCACCTACCGGATTTAATTGTGAACCTAAACCATCCAAAGACCCTCCCAAACATACACAAAGAAATCATTAAAATCCATCCAGCCTTTTAGAAGCAGTTAGAACCCGATCTTTGTACTACCAACCGAGTCCAATTGTGAATTTAAACTATTCAGGGAGCCACCAAAACATACACAAAAAAATTATTAGAATCGTTCCAGCCGTTTAGGAGGAGTTATAACCCGATCTTAGAGGCAGCTGCCGGGTTCAATTGTGAATTTAAATCTTACAAAGACTCACCCAAACATACACAAAAAATTCATTAAAATCCATCCAGCTACTTAGGAGCAGTTAGAACCCGATCTTAGTGTCACCTACCGGATCGAATTGTGAATCTAAACCATCCAGAGAGCTACCCAAACAAACATAAAAATATCATTAAAATAGTTCCAGCCGTTTAGGAGGAGTTAGATCCCGATCTTAGTGCCACCTACCGGGTTCAATTGTGAATCTAAACCGTCCATAGACCCATCTAAATATACACAAAAAATTCCATTAAAATCCGTCCAGTCGTTTAGGAGGAGTTAAAACCCGATTTTAGTGCCCCATATCGGGTCCAATTGTGAATCTAAATCATCCATGTACTTATACAAACATACACAAAAAAAACATTCAAATTCGTCCAGCTGTTTAGGAGCAGCTAAAACCCGATCTTAGTGCCACCTATCGGGTCCAGTTGTAAATCTAAAACATCGTAGGACCCAGCCAAACATTCACAAAAAATTTCATCAAAATCCGTCCAGCTGTTTAGGAGTTTGAAACCGATCTTAGTGCCACCTATCGGATCCAATTTGGAATCTAAACCATCCAGGAACCCACTCAAATGTACACACAAAAAATCATTAAAATCGTTCCAGCCGTTTAAGAGCAGTTAGAACCCGATCTTAGTGTCACCTATCGGGTCCAATTGTAAATCTAAACCATCCAGGGACTCACCCAAACATAGGCAAAAAATTTCATCAAAATCGGTCCAGCCGTTTAGGATTTTATAAAGAACGTACAGACAAACATTCTCATGTATATATAAAGATTAGTAACAATGCAGCCATCGACTATTGGCAATGGATAAAAGTTCATTGGAAAATATTTGAATTAATAATTTACATTTGATTTTAAAGTTGACCTGAGGTAATTGATATTTTTGTCCTCGAGAAAAGAACAAAGGGACATTAAATAAACAAATTTTAAGAATTATGAAATTACCATACCCACTTTTAATTTCTTGCAAGAGCGTGTAAAATATAAAGTAGGTGCTTCAGCAATAAATTTTTACGATATGCAACAAACAATACATGTGTCCCCAAAGTATGCCTATGATATAAATTGTTTGTCCCCAATATATACTGAATATATATGAATGACCTAAATATTTAACGCATAGATTGAGGACTGTCCAGAAAATTTTCACTTCATATATGTAGCGCATAGTATCAGGACCGTCCTTAAACTATACGTAAGATATAAAAAGTCTAAAATATGCATTATTCTTAAATATTGGCCATAAATTAAGTATACATAAGCAAAATTAGTTTTTCTTTAGAATATTTACCTCTTATATGACCTATGTATGCAGAGAAAATCAATAAAAAAAGCTGTCCCCAAAGTATGCGTCCCACATGTATATATATATATATATATATATATATATATATATATATATATATACTAATTTTGCTTATGTATACTTAATTTATTGTCAATATTTAAGAATCATGCATATTTTAGACTTTTTATATCTTACGTATAGTTTAAGGACGGTCCTGATACTATGCGCTACATATATGAAGTGAAAATTTTCTGGACAGTCCCCAATCTATGCGTTTAATATTTAGGTCATTCATATATATTCAGTATATATTGGGGACCAAAAACTTATATCATAGGCATGCGTTGGGGACACATGAATTGTTTGTTGCATATCGTAAAAACTTATTGCTGAAGCACCTACTTTATATTTTACACGCTCTGACAAGAAATTAAAAGTAGGTATGGTAATTTCATAATTCTTAAAATTTGTTTATTTAATGTCCCTTTGTTCAATGACAAAAATATCGATTACCTCAGGTCAACTTTAAAATCAAATGTAAATTATTAATTCAAATATTTTCCAATGAATTTTATACATTGCCAATAGTCGATGGCTGCATTGTTACTAATCTTTATATATAAATGAGAATGTTTGTCTGTATGTCCTTTATAGAATCCTAAACGGCGGGGCCGATTTTGATGAAATTTTTTGTGTATGTTTGGCTGAGTCCCTCGATGTTTTAGATTTACAACTGGACCCGATAGGTGACACTAAGATCGGGGTCTAACTGCTCTAAACAGCTGGAACGATTTTAATGATTATTTTTATGTTTGTTTGGTTGGGTCCCTGGATGGTTTAGATACACAATTGGATCCGATAGGTGGCACTAAGATCGGGTTCTAGCTGCTCCTAAACAGCTGGATGAATTTTAATGTTTTTTTTGTGTGTATGTTTGTATAAGTCTATGGACGGTTTAGATTCACAATTGAACCCGGTAGCTGGCACTAAGATCGGGATCTAACTCCTCCTAAACGGCTGAAACTTTTTTAATGATATTTTTGTGTTTGTTTGGGTAGGTCTCTGGATGGTTTAGATTCACAACTGAACCCGGTAGCTGCCTCTAAAATCGGGTCATAACTCCTCCTAAACGGCTGGAACGATTATAATATTTTTTTGTATGTTTTGGTGGCTCTCTGGATAGTTTAGATTCACAATTGGACTCGGTTGGTGGCACAAAGATCGGGTTCTAACTGCTCCTAAACGGCAGGATGGATTTTAATGATTTTTTCCGTATGTTTGTTGGGTCCCTGGATGATTTAAATTCACAATTGGACCCGGTAGGTGGCACCAAGATCAGGATTTAACTCCTCCTAAACGGCTGGAACCATTTTAATGATTTGTTTTGTGTATGTTTGGGTGGGTCTTTGGATGGTTTAGGTTCTCAATTAAATCCGGTAGGTAGCACTAAGATCGGGGTCTAACTCCTCCCAAACGGCTGGAACGATTTTAACGATTTTATTTTGTGTATGTTTGGGTGAGTTCCTGGATAGTTTAGATTCACAATTGGAACAGGTAGGTCGCACAAAGATCGGGTTTTAACTGCTCCTAAACGGCTAGATGGATTTTAATAATTTTTTTGTGTGTGTTTGGTTGGGTCTATGGATTATTTAGGTTTACAATTAAATCCGGTAGGTGGTACTAAGATCGGGCTCTAACTCCTCCTAAACGGCTGGAACGATTTTAACGAATTTTTTTCGTATGTTTGTTGGGTCCCTGGATGATTTAGATTCACAATTCGACCCGGTAGGTGGCACCAAGATCGGGATTTAACTCCTCCAAAACGGCTGGAACCGTTTTAATGATTTGTTTTGTGTATGTTTGTGTGGGTCTTTGGATGGTTTAGGTTATCAATTAAATCCGGTAGGTGGCACTAAGATCGGGGTCTAACTCCTCCCAAACGGCTGGAACGATTTTAACGATTTTTTTTTTGTGTATATTTGGGTGAGTACCTGGATAGTTTAGATTCACAATTGGACTCGGTTGATGGCACAAAGATCGGGTTCTAACTGATCCTAAACGGCAGGATGGATTTTAATGATTTTTTTGTGTATGTTTGGGAAGGTCTTTGGATGGTTTAGGTTCACAATTAAATCCGGTAGGTGGCACTAAGATCGGGTTTTAACTCCTCGCAAACGGCTGGAACGATTTTAACGATTTCTATTTTGTGTATGTTTGGGTGAGTTCCTGGATAGTTTAGATTCACAATTGGAACAGGGTAGGTCGCACAAAGATCGGGTTTTAACTGCTCCTAAACGGCTGGATGGATTACCTGTATACCTACTGGTAAGGTAAACATTTATTTCGTCATTGGGTTGATTCAAGTTGACCATGCCAATAACAAAGTAGCAGGGAATTTTAGTGGGTTTCTCAGTAATCACGATCAGTCCTATATCGAATTTGTTACGAAATAGAAACTAATTAAATATTCTTAAATATCCGAAATGTTTTAAAATTTGTTTGTTTTTTAATTTGTAAATTAATAAGTTGCTCGTTCTAGTATGACAAGTTACGGCTAATAATAATTAGGTAAGGTTTTTCCAGTAAGGGGTCGTTCATACAATACGTTCTCCTGCAGGGAGTGGTGGGGGTATCAGTTAATGTGACGGGATGTGACAGTGGAGTTGGGAGTGTTGCTATATATTTTAGTTACATTAGTTTACTACTTCGTATATTTAATTAGGTTTATTTTTCGACATCGATGTCGGTCAGAATAGGTTCCTCTCTATATTCAATATCATAGAGACTAGAGAGCGCAGATATTCAATAACAGATCATCGTAAACTTTCAAGACTCTACACGTACGATGGTAACATATAAGTTCTATAATAAATATTGTTATTATAGTCACATGATTTTTCTGATACAATAAAACCTGGTTAACTCGAATTTCTAAGGAAATGCTAAAAATTTCGTAGCGTAGTGAGCATTTAGAGATATACATATACAAACGTTTTTACCACTACAATCGTGTCTCATAAGAGAACCTATTTTAAAGGTTCTATTGTATTTATTGCTATATATTTATTTCATCCGTCACTTAGCAGTTAACAAATAGAAACTCTTACATTTCTGAATTTTATGCTAGTCATTACGTGTACTACTCAGTCTAGGTTAGCATTCCTAAGATTTAACAGATTTAAAAAAGAGCATATGTAAGAAGACGTTCAACCAGAGATTATTTAAAACTAAGAAAAAAAGTAATTCATTAAAAAGCAAGTAAAAAATGTATTCCCAAAACGGACAGAAAAAGATAAGGTGGTTGAGCTCTAGAGCTGCTATGTAATTGGGCGTTGAAAGCAGAACGGATAGATGAAGATGAAGTAAATAGTTGTCGAAAACAAAGAAACTATACTGCAGGAGCGATATGTGGTCAATACCAATTTTTTTATATTAAATGCAAGCCCCTGTATATTATTTATTTTTTTGATTCTCCAGAAAATTCTAGACATGATTCCTACACTTATCTCCAACCGTTTCGGAGATATTAAGTGTTTTCAGATTTATTACAAAAATTAATATTAAAGAATAAAAAATATTTATTTCTCAAATTAGCTTCATTACACTCAATAATTAATTCCCATTTAGTTCTTGGTAGTCACATAGTAAGTAATTTTTTACCGAAATCAAAATGTTTATTTTCGCCAAAACTCCATAGCATCTTGTCTGCCTGCATGACAGTGGTGATCAGTGTCGGTGCTATTGTCGTTAACTGTCTGTAATAGTATCACAAAAGGGTTCACTTAACAGAAATGCACAAAATAACCACTCTACAAATGATTATTTATTTATTTAAGCCTAATTGGCCAACAGTATAAACCACTAACAGAGCAAGTATATATAAAACTCAATAAAAATACATCTTAACTAATTAAATCAATCAAACTAAATAAAATTACGCTGACTAATTAAATCTATCATAATAAACAAAAAATAAAGAGAAAAAGACAATAAAAACTCAATTAACGTAAATATTTTAATGTAAGGCGTTCACCGTTGATTCATTCACAGCTTGAACCAGATCTCCAACATGACAAAAATGAATGTCAGAATGCTTGCGGATATTGGTGTAATAGTATCACATATTGTGCATAGGAGATTTGAGCAAAACGTTTGTTCGAGCCCTAGAGCACAAAAATGTTAAGCTATTTCTGGCTTCAGATCGAGGTACCAGAAAGTTGATTTTGTTACTTAGTGTCGGTGAATCAATATTATTATGAAGTAGGTTGAACAAAAATTTTAAGAAGGCTCATACTCTGCGGACATTAAGGCTGACAATGAAATCTGATTTAATAATCTGCCATATCCAATACCCTATAGCGGACAGATATTGCACGTTTTGAAGTACAGGTATTTCAGAAACCTTCTTTGAATTCGCGCAACAAAAACTTTGTGACACTCATAAAAAGGATGCCATACTATATCTCCGTATTCAAATCGAGAACGTACAAAAGTATAATATAGGATTTTTAAAGTCACAATATTTGAAAGACAGCAGCATTAGATGTCATATACTCAATATGATTCGTAAAAGTCAGTTTGTCATCAAAAATGATACCTAGATGCTTTACTTTTTCTCATCTCTCAAGGAGATTATTGTTAATATTATATGAGAATTTAGCAAGAGCTGGTGAAAGTGATAACACAAGGAAACAAATGGAAGTTTCTCGCTTATTTCACAAAAATTTGTCAGTTTTGCTGCTAGCATCATAAGGAAAAATTAGCAAAATAGAAATGTAGTTTCGCGAGCTTGGTTATGTAAGATAGATAAAAAAGTAGCTGCCAATGCTGTAAGTGATAATATGAAATTGGATATTATGATTGAGTTTCAAGAAACCCACATAATTCTGGCCGAAAAGGAGCCCCACTGTTCAACCTTAGCCACACATCAATATTTGGAGTATTAAAGGAAAGCAAAATGCATCCCTATAAAATGATGCGGACTCCAGATCACTGTGAACAAATGACAAAGGTTAGATAACAATGCGATCAAATTAAAATCTGTTTTGTTTTCCGATGAAAGCACATTTACACTTCACGGTCATGTTAATCGTCAAAATTGCCGCTGTTGGTCTAATGAGAATCCTCACTGGATGACAGAGAAACATACGCAATATCCTGAACAAGTTAATGTTTGGGCAGGAATTGTTGGAAATCATATCATTCATGGCAAATCGAATGGAGATAAATACTTAGAACTGCTCCAAAATAATGTCGTGCCAACTTTGGCAAACTTATATCCTGATCCTGTACACCCAAAAGTTCCTGCCAATACAATATATTTTCAGCAAGATGCAGCACCGCCCCATTACGAAATAAATGTCCGGCAGTACCTGAATCAAATTTTTCAAATAGGTGGATTGGGAGGCGCGGATCGAATGTGCAGCACGATCTCCTGATTTGACGACATTGAATTACTTTTTGTGGGAATATGTCAAATATACTGTATACAAAACTAAACCCCTCAACGTATATGATTAAATTGTACTTGAATTATATCTACAATTTTCTGGAGAATCCAAAAAATAAGTAATATAAAGGGGCTTGCATGTAAAATAAGAAAGTTGGTATTGTCACATGACACACCCTATATATTTTTTATTGTTGTAGAAAGTGCGCATTTAAAAATAAAAATCGGCGTGTTCAAGCGTTTTTCCCAACACGCCCCCATTTATTCTTTATCGAATTTATTCCATTTGGCTGTTCCACACTCTATATTTAAATTTTATAACTGAGATAATAGATATTTTTTCAAATAATAGATAAATATAACTATTGGAGTAATATTAGTAGTGATGTATGCGGAATGCGGTGTATTTTAGATTGTTGCTCGATTTCAAAAAGTGATTTTTAGTCCCATAAGAAAAGTGGTCTGTCGTTCTCCTGTTCTATCTACTTCTAGTAATTTTTAACGTTTATTTTTGATACAAATTGAAGCAATTTTTAAGATGAATAGAAAGATCTTGAGAGATTAATACACTTAAATTATAAGACATACTAATGTATAGAATATAACAAATTTAATATCGAAATAATTCTATTTAAAATAATATGATATTTCTTATGGAGAAATTTACAGTAGTCGGCTTGCGAGAAAAATCTCAAATAGTTTTTTTTTCTGTTCTCTAACCTTCGTTTATCTATATGCAACGTTCTAAAATCCTTCCCAGAAAATATGCTTTGTTTCGGCCGCCGAACTAAATGATTATTTTCGAACGTCAGCGTATACGCCAGGAAAAAATTATGAATGTACTATTCATATTTTTTTCAATAAACAACCACAACAGAATTTAATATTTTAATCAGTTTTTAATAAAACTCGAAAATATAAACCCTATTTACATGTATTATTTTTTCTTAAAGTGATGTTTGGGAACGCATAATGATATCTTTAATGCTCGGTGGTCACAAAAACAGACTACTAAGGTTAGGTTAGGCTTCCTATGCCAAACTTATGATTTAGCCCATATATTTTCAAACGGGAATGTTTATCTTATGGGTACTATGAGTACACGTTTTTGATTTAAATTTTCTTTAAAATAGCGTTATACTCTTTTAATTTGAGCGGCACCTTGCCTAAAAATTAAATATTGAATTAAAGTAAATCAGTTGGCCAGTGTTAACTGTTATTTTATTGATTGAAAATGTGCGACATTCACCTCGATGCAATAGTTTAAACTGTGTTTTTTGACTCTTGTAAAAACTTCTGGGGTACTTTGTTGGCATTCATTATCGATGCGGTTATTTAATTCTTCTAAGAACTCTTAATTCTTCTAAGAACTCTGACTGATTTGTATACATTTTCAGATGTTCATGAATAGTTAAATCAGAGAAAGATAAATTAAGGTGATTTCGTAGACTACTCGATAGCACCTTTCCCCTAATTTTTGCCGTATAGGTATTGTATAAGGAGGGCAAAATTTTTATTTATATCTTCTGCACATATTGTCACTAACTTCAAGAAAAAAGATTTAACTCACTTGTCAAGTTCAAAAAATAGCTCAATATAGTATCATTAGGTAAAGCTTGTAATTTCAGAAATTTTGATTTTATGCCTTCCGCGACATCAAAAAATTGAATTGTTATTAAAAATATCCAAGATGCCCAGAGATAAATAATAAGTTTTTTGGTTCGGACAGTAGATTGTTTGTTAGAAACTATCTATTTTGCGTAACGAGGATGCACATGACATTTTTTAATTGTGTCTGTGGTCTTGTTATGATGTTTGATATCTCCCCGACGCCCATGGCCAACAAAAATTCATACCCTGCAAACTGTGCAAAATACTTAATTGCCTGTTCTTCTATTGTTAATAAATGGTGTAGTCATCACTAAAATAAAATTTCGTATTTAGTTGAGACAACACTCACAAGACGAAGCAGTCAAAACAGTAAACACTTTACAATGTTCAAATGTCACTGAAAGAAAACGAAATTTTTACTACTCTTGCACACTGGTTGTTTATAAATAACAACTTAATGATTTACATTTTATTTTTTAATATCATAAACCATTTATAAAACCAAGTAGCATAGAAGTAAATATTCCGTTTAAGTAGGTACTTTACTCTAGATAAAGTAATAACTAAGCATATAGGGCCATTGTGAAGAGGTTTTAGAACGTTGTCATTCCTATTTAAAGAAATAAGGGGTTAAAATTACAGTCATGGAATTAATAGCCAAACATATTGTCAGTTCTTCACGCAAAGTCGTAAACCTCTCACCATAAACGTTGTAAATATATCAGAATACCTAGTACTTGAATTTGTTGTTAATAGGGTAACAGAATTTAAATATTTTTTTATCAAAATAATTGACGTCAGAATGTGAGATTCCATAAAAAATTGGACTCATAGAATTTATTCAATCCATACTTGATGGAGATTTATTATGAGAATTAACTGACACTAATTTCAACTGAAATTTTCATTTATGATTATAAATTTATTTTATGAAACTTTTCACAGCGTTCAATATCTTTATCGGGAATTGATTAATGTACCTCTGAGGTTCCGAAGAGTGCTATCGTTTTGAAACTAATTGATTTCACAACATTTCGATAGCTTTAGATCTGCTCCCATCATCGTTGAATGATGTATAATTTAGATCTGTGGCATTCTTAAAAATGGCATATCTTATGAACTCATGTTTCAAACAAACGGCGTGTAATAATTTCAAAATTTGCACAAATAGCAACAATTTTTCGCAAAGAACAACGGAAGAATTGTTCAATCAGAACGAATCTAGCTATTTTGTTGAATTATGGTGGGTTTGTATTACTTATACTGATGTCAGTAGGTCACAAGTATCAGTGTTAAACGTCTAAATAACCCTTTAAGCAATTTATGGCAACAACTAGTTTTGCGTGCCTTAGTCAAAATTGTAGATCACAAATTAATTCTAAACATACCCATACATTATTTTTCACATATATCAATTTATTGTAAAAATAAATAAATAGTCGCGATATTTTAATTTTGTGATCAATAAAAATGGAGGCTAAATTAGTAAATTTGGTAATAATATTTTTTATTCCCAACGAGGGAATTTAAATATGTATAATATACCACAACAGGCTTCAGTAAAAAAGCCCAAAATATTTACCATGGAACTTCCAGTTTCTATTATAAATAAAATAATAATGTCATTATAGGTTAACTAAAAGACAAAACAAAAACAAATTGAAAAAAAATAAATCTCACATTAGTTGGCCTTGACTCCAACAACGATTTTTTTATAAAGAATACAGTACTTGTCAAATGAAATTAGAGCACACATAGTTCCAAACAAAAAAAATTTACCATGGAACTGCCAGTTTCTATTATAAATAAAATAATAATGTCATTATAGGTTAACTAAAAGACAAAACAAAAACAAATTGAAAAAAAATAAATCTCACATTAGTTGGCCTTGACTCCAACAACGATTTTTTTATAAAGAATACAGTACTTGTCAAATGAAATTAGAGCACATAGTTTCAAACTAGTTTCACAAATGAAGAAAAAGGAGATGTGTTAAGTTTATTACAAATTAGATGGAAACAGTACGAAAACAGGCTAAAAGTATTTTGAGTTATATCCGAAAGAGCAACAGCCGCATAGACCTTTTTTTTCGAATATTAATTAAGTGCTCAAACTGAACACCTTCTTCTTGAGCACACAAAGGAGTACCTACGTCGGTATAAATTGGTGACATTACTAATAATATCTATTTTTCTAATCGATCTGAATTGTGTAATGATAGTTTCCCTAAATTCTTCTATCGTATACTCTGCTTTTCAAAGTGCCTCAGAAAAATGTATTCAGACTTGTAATGTCGAAACACCTTGCCGGCCATGTTACCGACCCCGAACTCTCTACTCATTTATGTCAAAAACTTGGATCTAAATAATCACAAAAAGCTCTAATATTATGTGGAAGGGCCTCGTTATGCTGGAACCCGCACCTAAAATAGTTGATAAGCGAGAACTCATCGATATTCTTCAAATTAGGTTCTCAAGAAAGTAGGATAGGTTTCCCTTGAAAGTCACTTGAAAAAATTAGCTCCGAATATTTGATCATTACAAATTCCAGCCCATATTTAAACCGAAAACGATTTTGCGGCCTGACTTCCCTATGGTGTCCATAAGAATATGACATGTTTCTTAATTGTGGAAATTTTTCGGGCATTACCTTATAGAGTTCCATATTATACGGTCTGTGGGCCGTTTCCATTTTATTCAACTTCCGCGGTTTCTTACCTGTAGCTGTGTCTTGGGTGGGTCGAACAGTGCGTTCGGCAGACCTCTCAGAGTTGGCTTTTTTTGCATTGTTATCAATTCGTTGTTTCCTTGCAGGTTGTGTAGTAGGTCCAATCCGTGATACAATACAATATACTTTTCCTAATTTCGTCTGACATGATCTGTATAAACTGATCTTAGAAAAGTTCTGAGGTCAACTTTTATTTGCCTTGAACTCCACAGTAGTATTACTAAGATATTACAAATTTTTTTACCCTAATCGCAATACCGTTTGGTGATAGGTTGAAAAATGTTGTGTTGTTTCTGTTATAAACCAAGAGCTCCACGGGTTTTCCAGTAGCATCAGTATTATAAATGACCATTTAATTTATCATACTCTCCTTTGTATATTTAAACATGTTCCCATTTACACCAACTTATTTGTTATTCCTAATTTCCGAATATTTCAAATGTGCTGTCATGAATTTCGTTCTTATTGTGCAACAACTCATAGCGACCGAATTCCACAAATGTAGAATGATGCCGCCCTTCCAAGACAGAATACAATAAATTGATACATTAATTTCTTGCGAACTTTTTTAGGCAGGTCTATCTAAAAGCTGGGTTGGTAAAAAAATAGACTGCAATATCTACATTAAACAATGGTAACTCATAATATAACATTACACTCTGCGTATGATGTATTTATTTTCTCCACAGAAAAGTAAACATTTCGGTCCTCTTCACCAGTTCTGTTATATTCATTTCTTATTCTGCAAATCAGAGTCTTCACGTCACTGGTATTTACGTCACAGGGTCACATCAGAAATGGCGACTCGTAGGTATGGGAGAAAAAGCATAGAGAAACCTGTACTAGAGTTTTGGACACACTGTATTATCTGGGCTGTATAAACTACTATTTCCATGCTTTTGGAAGCTAACTGAATTTGAGGGTCTTGGAGAGTGCAAACGCCCCATCGCCCACTCCTTTAGGTCTGCTCTTTAGTCACTAAATAGTTTGTTAGTGTACTGAAATACTAAATAGGAAAAAATATCTTCAGACATTTCTCACTTATTCATGCAACATGTTAAGAAGTAACTTGACTAAAATTGTCCTGAAATATAGGGATATCAGTGACGCAAATCATTTAAAATATTTTGTGGCATTTTAAAGAGAAAACAATGGTAAAATATGACGTAACTATTTCATAAAGTACTAAAGGGAAAAATATTATTACAGAATTAATATCTGAAATACTTTTTTATTGTTAATATACGCATATTTCCGAAAGATGAATGTTGACGTTTTTCAATCCCCACCCACCCCGATGTAAGAAACTGTAAGACACAACTTCTTATTCATATTATTAAGGACAACAAAAATGTCAAATTTTTAAGGCATTAATTTTAATAATAAGTGGTAAATCATCATGAATTTAGATTTCTTCTACTTTACACGCATCTTTCACTCCACTCTTCTAAACAATACATCTGAAAAATATAAGCAATAAATATTTTTGAAGGAAATTATCTATCTACAAAAAAGATTTGAATGCAAATTTTCCTCAAATTATTTCCGCATAATTATTGATCCCTTTTTATAATTTAATTTTTCACCTTTGGAATCTTGTAACAGATAAACCAATCTGTGTCTAAGGGGGAACCAAATATATTTTTAAAAGATACTAGCTGCTCTACAATAAAGATCTCATTATTATTTTTCGTTAAATTTATTCTTTCAAAAGTTATTCGACTTTCAGGGTTTTCTTAGATTAGATTAAAACTGAAATACTTTTCTGTATGTTAGAATTGTTTAAGATAATATGCCTTAATTAGTTTTTTCGTTACTGCAAGTAAATGTTATGAATTAAATAAAACTGTTAGATTATTACACAGTGTGTTTCTAAAATAGGATTCCAAACTTATGTTCTGTATTGAACTCATTCAAATAAGCCAAAAAGTCCCTATTAACATGTGCCCTAAAACGCACCCTTAGGAATTTATATACACTTAAAAGGCTCAAACAAAAACTGTTTGTTTTCCAGTCACCACTTTTACTAATAAAAGACTGCAAAGCTCAATTGACAGTTAATTAATAACTAGAATGGTTAAGCGTTGAGCCAACGTCAGTATTTTATTTGTCATAGTAAATAGATTTTTGTAATTTATGGTCTAATTAATAACTTAGAAAGCACAATAATTTTCAAGCTCAATGTACTTGAAACCCATTGGAAATATCGATTTGGACAAACATAATATTTTTTAGATAAAATTATTAAGATTTTATAAATCTGTAGAAAAAATGATAAAAAAATTGAAATGAAAAAATACGGGCTGCGAACACTAAATAGGACGCTTATGATTTACATACGGAGTAGTGATTTATTTTTATTTATTTAACCAATAGAAGTAGAGAGGATTCTCTGATTCTAATGCCACCCCCCACCACTCGACCTTGACCTTGACCCTAGACCTTGACCGCATTAACCTTGACCCCATTAACCTTGTCCCCTTGACCCCTCGACCTTGACTCCATTATTTTGTCTGTTCATTGGGTTTTCTCTCCTCTAAAATTTTTTCCTGCAACAGATAAGTATTTAGAAATTGTATATGTAGAGCAAAGTGTAGTAAGGCAATTTCGTAAAATTGCCCGGATTACTGGCTGTCCGTACAGAGATTCTTCCTCACAGTTATTCTGAAAGAAAGAGATGTCTACAAAATGATCAACCAGTATTCCTGTATATAAGTAATGTATTGTATATTTGTAAATTGTTTCCACATTAAAGTTCTATTTACTCTTTCAACTACACTAGGTTTTAAAGTGGAATAACTACTGTAATGAGTAATTTTAAATCGTTCCATTAATTTCTGAAATTCTTTGTTGTAGAATTCTTTTCCATTGTCTGTTTGAAGATTTCGTGGCACACTTTTCATTTTGGTGAGAATGTTTTCTATGGCATGTCTTACATTTGTAGCAGATTTGCTTTTTACCGGTTCACACCAAACAAATTTGCTCAAAACGTTAATAACAACCAAAATGATATCCTTTATTAATTTTAGCATAACGGATCATTTCCACTAAATCAGCCTGACAAAGATCATTTAGTCCAGTCACAAGCACCTTTCGACGTTTAAAATTTATTCGGGCAGGTTTATGAAGGTCATCAACTACTTTTTTTTCAAATCACTCATTTTTACTCAAAGGACATTGAAGAACTATTTCAACAAATAATTTGTCATGGGGTCCAATAAGGGTAAAAGCAAGCTCATCACCCTTACAATCTTTTGGTTCACAATGCTTTTCTTGTCAAATTTTCTAATATTAATGCGAATAGTTGTATCTACGTTAATATTGATAGCTGTAATCGTTCCAGAAATTGGTGCAACATAAGAAACTGAATTATTTTCTAAGAAATAGAAGCCAGCATTTTCACTTAAGTCAAATGTACCCCTTAAATATATTATACAAGGCGTTGTAAGATTTGCGGGGTTACAAAAATAAAGATCCTTGTTTTCATTATGTGAATCAGTTTTTGAACCGAGCATATGACGACTGAATTTATCAATAGGCATTTTTATCTGATTATTTTTGCCTCACGTAATTCTTCTATGATACTATAAACTTCTTTGGAATGTGATGTATTCCCAGCAGCTGTGCTTGCCAGTAACAAACAAAGTCTATCTACGATTTCATTAATGTCATCATAATAAATATAGTCTATTGGCTTATTGGATAATTTTAGCATTCCACCATATTTGAATGTATGAACTCGTCTTAAAAGTTGAGCGGGAGGCTTTGGTTTATTAAAGGAAACAGATTGTTGTATTCCAGATTCTTTAAATATTTTATGTTCAATTAAATACGGCCTTATAATACTTCGATATTTAAGTGCTTGACTACCTTGTATCTGAGCATCCGATTCGAAATTCCTTCGATACGCATTCGTTCGCTTTAACATATCCATATACTGATCTAAATCAGATTTAGTATATCCAACAGGATCTTTTTTAAATAGCAATTCATATAATCCGGGAGTTCCTAAATACGTAATATTTCCAAGTTTGACGTCTGATCCTTCAATTCTTACATCAGACTTTCCCAAAGTAAACTTATCGCTTTTTATGTCATGCATTAATCCATAGTATCATCGCCTCGTATTGAATCGTCTACATATTCTCGAGGTAAAGGATGAAACATCTCCAAGTAGGAATTATACGCCTCTGACTGCGTCATATCGAGATTGTCTTGTCGCCATTTCTCTACTGCATCATCAATCAATTGATTTTCATCCTCAGTGGTATATTCCACAGTGTGTGATAAATTTGGTTGATTATTTGAATAGGTATCTTCAAGGAAGCTCAAATTTGTAAGAGGGAGATATTTTTCATAAGGTTTTACTTCATCTTTGATCTCTGAAAAATCTTTTTCAACTTTCGGTTCTAATTTAACAGGTTCTACTTTATGTAAAAGTTTTTGAAGAGGGTCAGAAATTGGTTTCAATTGTTTTTCAAGCAACGTTTGACTGTGCTAAATCTGATTTTAAAGTCAAATATTTTTTCTTCACATCCTTTCTTGTTTTTAGTAATTCTCGAGCTAGCTTCGAATCCATGTTATTCCTAAAATTTCTTAAAGGATACTAATGTTAACAATGGCAATTTTTAATTTATATATGTTAGGGATATATAAATGTATCAAATCCTTGACGGTATCTACCCGAATTTCTTGAACAATCTTTGTCTATTGAAATAAATCCGAAGGGATTTTCCCAACAAATAGAACCCATTTCTTTAAATTGTTGAAGACTTAAATCGAAATGTATATGATCCTGATATAAGTGATTCAAATTTAGATGATCCTGAGGGAACACAATTAATAAATTAGCATTATCTCTTATTAACTGTTTTGGAATTGAAGAGTATGTTTGACACAAGTAAAAGCAATCTGTGTTTTTATGTCTTCCAAAACTAAAATAATCTCGTATGATTTGTTGATTACAGGTCGTTACATCATCGAATATAACAACTGAATTAGATGGTATATTTTGAGGTAAGACCATATCATTATCATCACTGTATTCAAAATAACCAATTTCTTTCATAGGAGAAAATACAGCACGCATAAATTCATATTTAGGTTGATACAATGACTTGGAATAGACATAAATATTTTCAAATCTTAGTCCATTTGGATGAGTTAAAAGAGAAAGGAGAACATTAGTTTTTCCACAACCACTACTACCAATTACAAGCCCTCTTTTACATGTGCCGTTAAATAAGCTGCCATGCTTTCTGAAACCATTTTCATGTAAAAGTCCATCATAATTAGTTACAGGAAGAAGGGTGTTTGATTGTTCAATCCGCATTTTACTAATGAAAATTTGTTACTAAATTTTTTGATAGAAATATAGGGTATATAAAGGTTTTCTCAGTATTCCTTAAACAGTCTTTCGCATTGGTATAATGCGTATACATCATAAGAATACCAAATCAAAGAAAATCGTGCGAGGAAGAGGCATTCTTGATAGAGTTATTGATAAATTCCATTTGAATTACATATACCAGGTTATCGATTTTGTGGTCCGGGCACAAAATTAAGAAAACGTATTGAAAGAGGAGATACCGGAGTTAACAAACTTGACGATTTTTGTAAATTCTACGATTTGAGCTACGAACAATTTAAAGATTCTGATAATCGGAAGAAAGCTGATAGACTTTTAGAGAAGCAAGCATCGGAACGTTTGAAAGCTTCAGACTCTTTAGCAGGAGAAAAACTTGCAGCATTAGTAGTCAAAGGATCAATGAATCTAAAGAAAAAAAATAGGTATGGAGTTAAAAAGAAAAATAAAAAAGTAGGTGTTGGTGTAAAAAAGAACTGTTAAAAAGAGGGTACGGAATCAAACGTAAACGACGAAATATATCGCAAAAAAGGATTATTCCAATTCCTAAAAAAGGTGGATTCTACCACTATTACTTCCTATTCTCGGCGCATTAGGTGCTCTAGGCGGCGGCGCAGCTGCTATAGCGAAAGCAGTAAACGATGCAAAGACGAATAGAGAAACGCTTGCTGAACAAAAGAGACATAATCTAGCATTAGAAGCTGCCAAAGGAGGAAAAGGATTATATTTAGCACCATATAAAAAAAACTTCCAGTAAAATTACCCCGACATGCACTTACAAATATAGAATTACAACAATATGCCAACAAGATGAAAATTCCACATTTTCGCGGAGTCTTTATGCGTGATGCTTTACCAAAGAGAATTAGAAAAAATGAATGTGGTATCACCAATTAGATTCAACAAAAAATGACGGCACACATTGGACTGCTTACGCAAAACGAAAGAATTAATTATTTTGACAGTTATGGAAATTTACGCCCACCTAATGATTTGGTGAAATATTTTCTCAGTGATGGTGCTAAAAATGAAATAAGTTATAATTATGACGCAACACAAAAATTTAATTCTCATAATTGTGGTCAATTATGTTTGAAATTTCTATATAAAGTGTGTAAATAAAGAAGGATCTTCATAAATATTTGTATCACAATGTCATACACTTTTAGTCTTTCTGGTGACTCTTCAGTTTTAAAGGCTGATTTTAACCCTCCAAATCATTTGGAAGATAGTGTTAATTACGAAATCGGCTTAACCAATTTTGACTCATTTAATGTTATTCCAAATATCGATGAAAAAAATAATCAATTTATTATTGGTAATGGGTCACTTACCATACCAGCAGGAGCTTATGAGATCGGTGATATTGTCAAATTTATTCAGAAAAATATCGAACAAAAATAAACAACAATTACACCAAACCTAAATACATCACTTGTCAGTATTTACTTCGGAGAAGATTGATTTTAGACCAACTAATACTATTGGTCGTCTGTTGGGTTTTAAAAGTAGACAATTAGAAGCCAACAGTGAAGAAGTTTCGGATTTTCCAGTACAAATAATTAAAGTGAATGCCTTGGGTATAGACTGCAGTATCGCGACAGGTTCATTTTCTAATGGAAAGCCTAGCCACATTATTCACGATTTTTTCCCAACTGTTGCTCCCGGATATAAAATAGTCTCCTCAGAACATTATCTATTTTCCTGTAAGCATTAAGACATTCAACACCATTACAGTAAAAGTTCTGGATCAGGAAGGAGAGATTGTTAATTTTCGCAACGAAATAATAACCATTAGATTACATTTGAGAAAAAGATAATGGTTGTTCGGTATAATATTGAAGTTTCAAAAAATATCTATAAAAGGAAACGCGTTAGAAAAAATGTAACTAGTTCCAAGGTTGTAACAAACAGAGAAGTTCTGCAGCGAAAAAGAATAACCAAGGAAAACAAAGAATTTTTGAGATCACTAGGTTTTGAGGTTTTGTAAAAATGAATATCTTAAATTTGACTGAACAACCTCTTGTAGACAACTCAATTATACAGAATATTGAATATCATACATATCAACCGTTTGTTAATTCCAAGTTTGATTACAACGATGAAATAAGGATAGCAATACAAGAATTAGATACGTTTACGCTACCATCAGAAAGCTTTCTTATACATCGGAAGGAAAATTAACAAAAGAAGATGGAAGCAATATTGATAAATTAAAATTTATAAACAACGGTTATAGTTTTCTATTTCGAAAAATTCGTTATGAACTAAACGGTGTAGTCATTGATTCTGTTAGAAGGGTAGGACTCACTTCGACTTTAAAAGGGTATTTGTCGTATAACGAAGGGGAAAGCTTGAAACTACAAAATGCGGGTTGGTTTCCGATAAGTTTCGAAAATAGAAGATTCAGGAAAATTTAATGTATGCATACCTTTAAATATGTTTATGGGATTTTTCGAAGATTACAAGAAAATTATATTAAATATGAAACAGGAATTTGTGTGTGTTAATAAGAAATAATAATGATTTGGATGCCGTAACGACAACGACCGGGGTAGAAGAAAAGCCTAAGGTTATAATTGAAAAGTTGTATTGGAAAGTTCCTCACGTAAAAGTGGAAATACCTCAACAATTAGCCCTAACAAAAATTTTAAACAAGAATATTGAAATTCCGTTACACTTTAGGTCTTGGGAGATTGTGGAATTTCCATGAATTCCTGAAAATACTAGACATACATGGCCGGTGAAAACAGAACAACTAAATTAGAAACTCCAAGACATGTAATAGTGGCTTTTCAGACAGATAAAAAAAACAAAGCTGCATCCAATATGTCGACATTTGATAGCTGTAATATGATAAATATCAGGGTATTCCTCAACTTCAGAAAGATATCCATATAATGATCTGTACTTGGATTTTAAAAACAACAAATTCGCAACCTTGTATGAAACGTTCTCAAAGTTTCGTTCTTCATATTATGAATCAAACAATGAATGTATATTTAGTCCAAAAGAGTTTAAAACCATAGCACCGATAGCGCACATTGATTGTTTGCGGCAAAAAGAATCGGTTCAATCTAGCTCGGTGGTTATGAGAATTGAGTTTGAAACAAGTGATAATGTTCCAAAGAACTCATCAGCCTATTGTTTAATATTACATGATAAACTTTTTTATTATAACCCGCTCACAAAAATAGTTAGACAGAGCTGAAACCACGCATGCGTCAAATAAAATTAAATAGAGAAAGAGCTACGCATGCGTCAAAATAAACTTAAATAGAGAAGGATCGAATTAGAGTTGGAAGGTATAAAATGAAAGTGCAGACTAAAAACTTCAGTAATCGCGTAACTTTACAGTACTTCAAAAAGTTTAAGTGAATATATAACAAATCTGAAACTGTTAAGAAAAGACTTAAAGTTCTATTGTGCAAAGAAGAAACTGTTGGCGCAATTACAAAATTTAACAATATGAATCTAGTGCTAGATGTCCAAGGTTTCAAGATTGAAAATAATAAATTTGTAGTGAAAGAGTTCGCTGGATATGATGGTGACAAAATATGCCACTACTTGTTCAAACCACCTTTTCCTTACCATTTGTTACCACCAGAGTTGCAGAGCCAAGCGGATTGGTTAGCAGCGAACCATCATTGTATAAAATGGGTTGAAGGTAACACACCAATCCATAAATTTGCTCCAGATAGTTCAACAAATAACGTCAAAAGCAGATCGAATTTATGTGAAGGGAAGAGAGAAAGCAGATTTTTGAAGAAAATTTACAACCAAACCAATAATTGAATGTGACGAACAACCCAGTCTTCCTCAGAGTAAAGCAAAGTGTTTCAATCATTCTAGGGAAATTTGTATGTGTGCTCTATCTAATGGTTTATATATATATATATATATATATATATATATATATATGAAAATTTTGTTATGGATGAAATATAATAAAGTAATTTAATAAAGGAATTTAATATACAACGATTTTTATTTAACACTTTAATATGCGAAATGTTATTTAACAAAAATAGCATATAAGGTAGTATTTTATACATATATTTGTCATTTATTATCAAATTGTAACACTGATAATTCAACTGTTTCGGCAGTTCCGACAGTAAACAAAATATCGTTTATTCAAATATTTAATAATGAGCACCATAAGTTTAATAAAATATAATAAATATTAGAACTTCAAGCTTGTTGGCTGTAATAAACGTTTGAGCTCATAATTATATGCTGTTAATTCGTATCTCACATGTAGATTTTTCTATATGGTGCAAATAAATTTTAAATATTACAGTTTTTTATATTCCTATTTTTGAATTATACTGTTACACTCAGCGTAATGTTGACCAAGAACATCAAGAGCATTTAAATTTTTAAATAAAACTTGTTACATTCTCTCTACAATGTGTAGTTGTTAACCTTGAGATTCCAGCAAGCGACTTGAAGCAAATAAAAGGTTGTTTGCATTTAAAAATAACAAAAAGAGTTGTAGCGGTATTTGAACTCAAGCTAGCGTTATACGCAGATTCCCATTTAGAAGCATTTAACAACTGAGCTAACAACCCTTTGACTTTTCCATTGTTGTTTTCGATTCAGTATTCAGATTGAAATTCCAATGATCTTATTCAGCTGGTCTTAAAGCAGGTTCAGTTTTAATGGATTTAGTAAATAAGGTAACACTTTGACTTTACAGCAGTAGACTGTTTATAGTTAAAATTTTATATGTAAGTTTTCTTCATTGAAGAGAAGAACCTAACAAGTTCCATGAGGTAGTTGTTGTCAAGGTTAACAACTATGTACTTTCAACAGAGAATACAAGTTTTGTTTAATTAAAATATGATAAGCAAATATTTGAACTGAAAAGGTAATCAATGAGAGTTTATGAAATAAAACAAAGAAATTTTAAATTAATACTATAATATTTAACTATATTTACAACAAGATAAAATTAACTAAGAATAAAATAAAAATTAGACAAATATACAAAAATTATGGATTATTATCTGCCATAATCCGCCGTAACATCGATGTATTACGGCGTCTCATGGCAGACGCCTCCTTATTTTTCAGAATAATCTTTTCTATTTTTTTTTCTTTGACCCGAAGGTTGAAGACGTCCTCCTCCTCTCGCCTGATTATCGCCTCTTTCCTCCTGATTATGTCCGGACTTCCCTCAGACACGTCTGAGCATCACCAAGTGATGGTTCAGGAATCTGGAATAAATGGAAAAATATTAGTTTCTATTTAATTAAAAATAGTTGTTTAGAAAATTGATAATTTCAATTACTATAAAAATTATTAGTTGATTCAAAGAAGTGATTAAATAAGAAAAATTTACATCTGCCAAGACGTGGTCCAATCCATCGTCCGGGATGGAATCAGGAGTAGCGGGTGGGGGCGAAGTCACAGCTGGAGGCGAAGTAACAGCTGGAGGCTGAGCAGGAGATGCGACTGTGGGCAGGGCAGGCTCCTCCTCTGCAAGCTGAAAATTTTGAAAATTTACTAAACGAAGATGATAAAAGTTAAGACTTACATCCTGCAATACCCTCTCGAGGTCATCCTCGGACAAACCGCCACCCTCGGTTTCATCTAGATATTGCTGAAAATATTTTGATTAAAAAAAATTGTTGAGCATCTTACAGGGAAGACCGCATTTACTTCCTCTTCATTTAATCCTCCCGGCAAGTTTTCCCCTTCAAGCAGTTCATACTAAAATATTCGAGTTAAAAAAATAAAGAAAATCGGAAAACAACTTACCAAAGCGACAAAATCGTCAACTTCCATCTGCTCCGGTAATGTATCTTGTGCGAACGCCACAAACTCTTCCAACTAAACAGAAAAATCAACAAAATATTATTGAGAAATAAACGTAAAATATAAACTCACCTCTTGCTCATACTCCGGTACCGGAGTTAGCAAATTAATGATTGCAGGTTGGACTTGGACGTCGCTGCCTGGTCAACAGAGTGTTGAGAATGGATGCTTGGGGTTTTCCAGGATTGGTTGCCATTTTAAAACACAAAGAACACAAAAAAGCACAACAAATAGACGTAAAACTAGACATAAAAATGGACGCAAAAAAGACGCAAAGGTAAGTAACCAAACGCGAAACAAAGTAAACAAAAGAATCGAAGAAATACAGTTCAAATAAAACTTAAATATGCAAAGGCGCAATTAGAAACAGACAGGTAAGTTCAATGGAAACAAACTTAGCTTACTGAATGGTACGCTGCGTTTAAATAATCGCAAACCATACATCTACACCATATCTCCCTACCATTTCATCTCCCGTCTACCATTATTCATAAAACTTACCCACCTAAACCTTAACGGAATGGTGCGCTGCGTTTAAAAAAAGTGTATATATATGTCATTATTTCTTTGGAAGTTGAAAATACAAACTGCGCATAGGAAATATTATTGGGAACATTGTGCGCATGTAAAAGTTGCAGTAGTATATGACATTGTTTGTTGCAAAAATTAAATGTTGTATAAGTTGAGTCCTAGATGTTGAAATTACCAACTGCGCATAGACAAGATTGCTGGAAACTTTGTGCGCATTTTATAGCGCACCTAGTAGTCTGAGGTATGCGTACTACCGGTCAAACGACAAATTTACCTCCACAGGATGGATGGCTTGGGGCATGGCCTTTTTTTTTAAGTCCGAAAATTGAAAAAGTTGCATTTTTTTATCTATTATCGTTTTGTGAAATTTGAGCATTTTTGAAGTTCATAAAGAGGCTGTTATCCTTGTTGTTTTCGTTAAATATCTTTGTAACCTTGAGGAATCAAAGAAATATTTTGGATAGAAACGATAGTCAACATTTTGCCAAAACTTTTCTATATGTATCATTTTTCTGTGCAACCTCAAATAACAGCAGTATATGAAGATAAAATCTCGTGTCAATTTTAATAGAGAAACTTGCTTAGAAATACTCAAAACAACATAAAACTTTTTTATTTGATATTTTTTAATAAAAAGCTTCTTATTAACATTTTAGCATTCTTTTCGCTGTATGCGAGCGAAATATATGAAAAAGAAAATACATGTATACAATTTGTTAATAACTTTTAACAATAACAGTACAATTATTAGATTTGATTATGAAATGTAATTTTTAAGTGAAATAGGCATATAATGTTAATAAGTGTAGGGAGGGGTTTATAAGGTGTTTGGGTGGGACACTTGAAATTGTATTTTTAAGTTAGAAAATGGAAAAAGTTGTGTTTTTAATCTATTATCGTTTTGTGAAATTTGTGTGTTTTGAAGTTCATAAAGAAGCTGTTATCTTTGACGTTTTCGTTACATATCTTTGTAACCTTGAGGAGTCAAAGAAAGATTTTGTACTCAAACGATAGTTGACATTTTACCAAAACTTTTCTTTAGGTAACATTTTTCTGTGCAACCTCAAATAACAGCAGTATAAAGATAAAATCTCGTGTCAATTTTAATAGAGAAACTCGTTTAGAAATATTCATAACAACTTCCAACTTTTTATTTGATATTTTTGACTAAAAAGCTTCTCATTAACATTTTAGCATTCTTTTCGCTGTATGCGAGCAAAAATGTAGGGAAATAAAATACATTTATATGTACAATTTTTTAATAACTTTTAACAATACCAGTACAATTATTACATTTTGTTTATGGTATGATATAATATTTAATAACCTTTATTGTAATATTTTTACAAAATATTAGAAATAAATGGAAAAAGATAATGCTGATGTGTATTATAACAAAAATAAATAATATAATACAATTCTTATGGATTGGTTATTGTATTCTTTTTTACAAAAATAACTTTTATTGATAAATAAAATATATATCATTGTGAAGTGGTAATATCAATCCAATCACTCTCTATAAAAGAGTTGTTGAAATAATACAATTTTAAATTATATATTTTACCACCAGAAGATACAAATTCGGTAAGGTTTTTCGAAAAGACATTATCTGTATGTTTTCATTCTTTCCCATATGGAAATAAAATACATTTTATATATGCAATTTTTTAATAACTTTTAACAATACCTGTGCAATTATTACATTTTGTTTATGGTATGACATAATATTTAATAACCTTTATTATAATATTTTACAAATATTAGAAATAAATGGAAAAAGAAAATCCTGATTTGTATTATAACACAAATAATATAATACAATTCTTATGGATTGGTTATTGTATTCTTTTTTTACAAAAACAACTTTTTATAAGAAAAATAGAAAAGATAACACTTATGAGAATTAATGATAAATAAAATATATACATCATATATTCATTACATGGTGAAGTGGTAATATTAATCCAATCACTCTCTATAAAAGAGTTGTTGAAATAATACAGTTTTAACTTATACATTTTACCACCAGAAGATACAAATTCGGTAAGGTTTTTCGAAAAGACATTATCTGTTGTTTTCATTCTTTCCCACGTATTTGGCCATAAATCGCTATCATTAAGCGATGTGCAAATAAATCCTTCTCTGATACTTCCCCATTTTTCAATGTACAAGATGTTTCCAGCAAAAGCTGTTAACAATATTAAACCATTCAGTAGCACAACCATGGTTGGAATGAAAACAACACATTAATTTAATTTTATATCTAACTTATCAACAGTTTTTCATAAATACTTTTCAATATATCATCTGATATATTAATTGTTTCCAATTCATTGTTTAAAAGTTCTGTAAGTTCATTTATTTCATCAACATCACTTCCGGCAATATCTAAGGTAGATTGAATTGAAGGTAACGATTTATGCCCCCACGCTAAAGTTTTATACATTCCTGGTATAACAAATCTTTTATCGTCTTGAGGTGATAAGGCTACTTTATTTTTTCATTGTGTATATATATTATGCAAAATTGAAGTAAATACATTCATTTTCCTATATTTAGTAACAGAGCTTTCAACTACCTCTTTATAATCATTTTCATCCAGTGCTTTCTTAATCACGTATTTTTTAACACCTTTAGCTTTTTTATCAACTGTATCACCCAAATTAACACAGTATGCCTTTGCACCAGTGCCATAAAAGCAAAAAAGTACTCGCCCAGCATATTCATCTTTCATTCGCCCCAATATTGATTTGTTAATACTAATTCCGTGAATATTATTTGGTGTATAATTGGATGTATCAAATTTATCAATATTATTTTGAATTTCAGAGTAAAAGTTATCTGATTCAATTAAAAAAATTAATGAATCTGTATCTGTGTACAATAAAGTGACCTTATCTCCATAGTTTTTCTTTAGAAATTCATAGTAGAAACTATACATTACAGTTTTTGATAATTCTAAGACTGTAAAACCTATATAAACTGGTTTATTGTAATATACATTTAATCTATCCAGTTGAATTGCTGCAAAATTTGAATTAAAAATGGAACTGCTATTAAAATTTGGTTTAGCAATTAAACCTTCAGCCCCCAATTTTTTTCCATAATTTTTCCAGTGTGTTACTAATCGAACATCATTTCTTTTATCTATATTTTCTAACGATTTTCCATAAACAGAATTCGTCATCTGTTTATAACAATTGCTCTCAAGTTTTGATTTCGCTTTATTTCTCATTTCTGTATTGAGATCAATATAGGGTTTTAACCAGGCTGATTGATTAAACTTTATACCTCTAAAAATTTTCACTAATTCTAAACCATTATTTAGAGCTTGTTGCAAGTTTCTATAATGTATAACATATCTTTCTTTATTATTTAAATTACAAATAAGTTTTTTTGTTTTCGAGATAGGAGAACAAATATTTTCAGGCAAAAAGGGAAATTCATTGTGAGATATATGCAAATGTTCCGGATAATTTATTTGAACTTCAAACACAAAACCGATAGGGGAATTTTCAGAAATCTCTAAAACATTGATTTCATCAATTTCGTTTTGTGAAAGCCATTCAAACCCACTCTCTGGTAAAATCTGACTCATACTGTGCTCATATAAATTTGTTGCGTCCAAATACATTATGAAACTACTCGGTTTGGATGGTTCAAAATTTTCTACAAACACATTATTGGCTACAGTTTTCCTAACAGAGCAATGACAAATTCCACCTCGAATATTGTTTTTAAAAAAATGTAGCATGTCAATATCGGTTAGAAGCTCCAATTTTACATCTGTAGTTTTCAGCATAGCATCCCAACTTAAGCCTGGAGCCGTATAGTAATGCGCTGGATCTAATTTATATAAATTGAGAGAAATCGAACGAAATGCTTCAAAGAAATCCGTTAAAATTAAACAATCTGATATTTATTTATTTAACCACTTATTGCAGTAGTCAGCTTACAATTAATTAATCAAAATGTTGTTGTAGATATTCAAAACTCTAAACTACTCCCAAGCATTACAACCATAATTTGTACTATGTAATGTTGAAAATCGCAGTATTACGTGTTCTTCTATTTAACATTAAAATTTATCAAGTCTAGTAGCTTCAGTTATAAAGGAACCTCAAATCTGCTTCCATTCTTCTGTGATGTAATGACGATCTCATCATATGTATACTGTTGTCTACAGATACCTAATTTATAATACTCTTAAAAATCTCTCTCAATGTTGTCTATATCAGTATTATATGAAGGAGACCAAATAAGTGAACCATATTCAAAATAGATCGAACTAAGCTAAAATACAACTTCAAGCAGTGATTGCTATCTAAGAACAAATCCTAACATTTTTAGGCCTTAGTGTAATCATTAATATGATGCTTAAAAGTTAATTTTGAGTCAAGGTAAATTCCTAAAGCCTTGTTCTTGCAGCAATATTACACAAGTTGTCTAGTCCTACAGAAAGTAATTGGAAAGCATCATAATGGCTATATCATTTTGTAACAGAGTGGCATCATTTAACGAAATCGTCGGCAAACATAAGAATCTTGCTATTTAAATAATTGAAGATAAGTCATTTACAAACATGATTTATGAGACAACATGTCACAGTTGCGCTGAGTAGACAATTTCCATATTTCATACTGGACCTACCGATAAGAAAGCTACTTATCCAGTCAAGCACTTTACCCCAAATCCATGCAATAAGCAATCATGGTTAACTCTATCAAAGGCTTTGGAGATCTGCATCGATGATTTCGTTCCATCGATCGAAATTAAATAAATTATTGCATAGTCAGCTAAATTATTACAATCAAAAACATCCCAAGCTCTTACTGCACGATTGTAAGCTTCAGTTTCGATATTTTCATCTTTTAGTTGATCATAAAAATCAGCTAACGTTGGTATGTGGTTTACTTGCAGTTTTTCTAAAGAATCGACAAATGAATATGGAAAAACACCCTTTTGTCTAATTATATCAAATTTAACATCATCTGAAAAATATTTTTTGATTTCAACACATTGAGTAGGTTCCAGACTCTCTGCCAACTTCTCTAAAGAATCTGCAATAAATCGAAAAGAATCTAAGAACCTTAATTTTAAAAATATTTTGTTGATTTTATTTTCATTCTTTATCTCATCAACGAGAAGAGACTTGGAAAAGGAAACATATTTTTCTTTTGTTTGAGCAATAACATCAATTTTATCTTTTTCACAACATAATTCTTTAATGAAAAGATGACTATCGTATCCTGTCAAATTGTGGAAAAAAATTGGAATAAAATTGGGCACTTTAAAATTTAAGTTGCAAATACTGTGTGCTGGGGATCTGTAACGTCCTGTTAAATGATCGTGGTCTTTTACTTTTATATCTGTTTCATTTATAGTTTTATTACAGATATGGCAAATAGTTGTTGTATCATAATGTTTTTGTTCATCTGAGGATAACGGTAACATCGGTTTAACATCTTTCAAATGATTTTGATAAATTAAATGAACATTTTTTCTAATCTATCACAAAAAACTTGTGCTGCGTTAGCTCCACAATAGTATTCTAATTTAGATATAGAATCATCGTAACTACATTTTATAAAATATGCAAAAGCGTATGGTACATGCTTACAAGTATTAAGTGTAAAAGATTTTGATGAATCTATCGGATTCGCATGTTCTACTTTTTCCAGATAACATTCAAAATCAGCGTAAATCACAAAAGGAACTTTTAATTGTTTTTCAAAATTTTGAAACTGCAAAATATTTTCAGGCATTGAGTGACCATATTTATTAATTTTTAGATCCGTTGTAGGCATTCTTGTAAATATATGATTGCAATCCATTTTTTGGTGAAAATTTAATTTTGATTCAGAAGTAAAATATATCAAACAACCATCACAAAAAAATCTTTTATGGCCTTGTTTACTTATTTGTGATGAAATTAATCTAGACATATCTTTTATCCAACAATAATGATAATTTTTATTAAATTCATCACTAATAAGCAATAAATTAACATGCACTCTACGTTTATATCTAGTATAATGTAAGGGTCCAACAACTTGTATAACTGGTTTTTTGTTTTCATACATAGTCTCTAAGCCATACACATTGATCGATATATTATTCATCTGTTCAAATTTATTTATGTCTTTTAATTTAACTGGAAACTCAATATTAGCAAAATTTAAAATATTCGAAAAATGTGGGTATGAACTCATTCGATGTGAACTAACATTAGTAGGAAACAAGGCGCTTATTACACTCCAAGCGAAACAACACTGATCATTGTTTTCAACGTTTATGATGGCTCTTTTCACACTGATTGTCTTTGGTAAGGGGATATATGATGACGCTCGGAGTGGATTAAATTTGTTGATGTTCAGTTCCAAATATAATATATTTTCTAAAGACCATCCTAAATAAATAAAAATATTTAGTTACTAAAACCCAAAACATAAAGTAATTTACCTGAACCATGTGCTTCAAATTCTGAGGCTTTTGTAGAAAGCTCCTTGCTGAAATCATCATAGATGTTTGGCAAGTTTGACGAAACCGTGGCGATCTTATTTTTTGTATTGAAGGATTTGATTTCTTGAATTTCCCTCGTAGGTAGTACATATGAACCAAACAACGTGACATTTAATTTCATAGAGCTGTGTTTTTCAATTTCATCACGAATTAAATCTATCACATTAATCTTGAGTTCTTCGAAAAACTCATTGAAATTTGTATGACACTGAGAGGGTGTTATTCTATAAGTGATGATACGATTTTTAAAAGCACAGTCAATTACTTGCACACCTTGTCTATAATCTTTACAAGAAGCATTCCTATGTTGATTAGATTTTAAATGTGAGGTAAACAATCGATTTGAAATGTTCAGATTACATACCCTGCAATATTTCAAATCCAGTTTCCTCTTTTTCGTTGGTGGCTGCCTTGAACTACTTTCACCACACACCTCTCTTTCATGTCGACGTAAACTATCTTTTCTTGCAAAAACTTTTCCACAGTTATTGCATGTAAACATATTTACGTAAATATTTGATCACATCACTATTTGATTCACTACATACTCCTACCCATTTTCTAGATATAAGCTCCGTCAGTCGTCTTTAAATTATTAATTAATTTGCAAATTGAGCACTTTTTTTGCAAACTTATTGGTCCATCAAATTGTGTTCCAAAGGGATTATTGTGGTGTATAAAACATGGTAACAAAATTTGAATAAAATAGTCTTTCGTACGCGATTCCGGTAAGCGATGCCACACAGCTAATAACTCCGTTGCAAGAACATTGTCTTTTACGTATTCTTTTAAAAATTCCACTGGTATTTTCGCAATCTCTAAATCACTTAAATGTCTTAATTTTAACGAACCATTCGATAAATCTGTTACTAAACGTAAATTATATTTCTCACTAGACATTGTTGAACTGAAGTCTAGGGCTATCCTTCGTTACTTAAGTAATGTCTGTTATAGTGTAGTAGGGTGATAAGTTGTGGTGGGGTAGGTCAAGGTTAAGGGGTCAAGGTTTAGGGGTCAAGGTTAGGGGTCAAGGTCTAGGGGTCAAGGTCAAGGTTAAGGTGTCAAGGTTAAGGGGTCAAGGTTAGGGGTCAAGGTCAAGGTTAATGGGGTCAAGGTTAGGGGTCAAGGTCAAGTGGTGGGGGGTGGCATTAGAATCGGCGAATCCACTCTACTGTCGGGGGTGCGCGGGGTCGGGAATGCGGTGGCCGACGATCGTGAATCGGCCGGGAGCTTCCATCGGGGTGGCGAACCGTGACGTCATTCGGGAAACGTACTGGCTCGTGTCGGGTGCTTGTTGCAGGGTGTATCACAGCAGGGTGCATTGGCCGCGGCAGGATACTGTATTAGTGGCGAAACACGTCTTAAGAACATATTCAATGGGATGAACGAAACGTATTTTGAACAACGAAATAAATTATCATATGCGCCAGAGCGGCAACTCCTTCGAGTCTCTGCTTTCGGATAAACCAGGGCCACGAGGACGCCTAGTCCGGGCGTTAGATCTCTTAATATAGATAATTCGGCAATTTTAAACAAAAAAATGTACCGAAAATGCATCGTAAATAATTAATAGGTTTCCAAATGTTTGGTAATTAGCATTTTATTACAAATAATAAAATAATTCAGATTCAACCAAGGCAATAACAAAAGATAAACGAAACTGCAACGGCATGTTGGTGAACTGATAAACAAGCGAAACTCGAGCACTGGTTGAAAGTGCAGTGGCTGGTTAATTGTAAACAAGGAAATCGTTAATTATAAAAGTAGATGCGGTTTTCATTGAAAAGATAATGGTAGCTAATAATGTAAAAAAATAAATACGTAAATGAGGTAATAATTGCGACTTGAATCGTTGGATTTTGTATCGAGCGGCGGGTAATTCGGAAAGAATACCGTTGGAGAAATGGTTGGAACCACTACAAATGTTGAAAATGACTGGTTCGGGAACGTTGCGAATGACTAAAAAAGGCATAAATGGTAGAAATGGCAGCAAAGGGCTGGTAGAATGGTTGGAGCCGCTACAAAAGCTAGAAACGTCCCGTAGAAACGACTGGGACATAGAAATATCTGGTAGAAATGGTTGGAGACGCTACAAAAGCTACAAACGTCCCGTAGAAACGACAGGGACAGTAGAAATGCCTGCTGGAAATGGTTGGCGCCTCTATAAAAGAAACTGCCCGTAAAAACAACTGGAACCATACAAACGACTGAACCCGTTAGAAATTGAATGGTTGAAGTAAAGGCGTTGCAAAGGGTAGAAATGTTTGAAACCGTTACAAAGGCTAGGGCCGTAGAAACCACAGGAACCGTAGAAATGACTGCTGAGTTTAAGCAAAGTCACTACAAATGCTAGAAACTGTTGTTACAAATGGTTTGAAACAAATCCGTTGCAAAAAGCAGAGAAGAGGAAATCAGAAAGTGTAAGGGGCTCGCAAATGTTTACTTATATCTAACAGGTCCTTATAAATGCTAGAAAAAGTTACGTCATCACCATAGGCTCATCAAAGCGTTTATATTAAAAAAAGATATAACAAAGAATGCATATGAAATGTAGTAACAATTTGCTTCCTCAGAGGCCCAGAACTTTTGAAAAATAATGGGATGTAATGCTTGACAAATCTGCATAAGTTATTACAGGTTTCTTAAATCGACATGTTGAAATTCGATACACACTGCTGGTCGTATCTCATCATACAAGCCAATATACAGAAAAAAATTAATATTTCTTGCAAGTGTTGCTCTATAAAAAGTTGGAACGAAAGGCTGTTATATTTATTATTCCTACAAACTAAAAGCAATTTTATTTCTTGCAAGAGGAAATGGCTGAGAATTTGTTGCTGGAGAACGGTATTAGACACAGTCACAAGCAAAACAAAAAACCAACGGTAGCAGAAAAAAAGACATCACAGGGATTCGAACACACTGATGGCTCATCATCATATATCACGGAATGTTTCCTCCAACGAATTGTTGATACGAGAGTAAAATGTACAAAGTAATTCTATTATTGAAACAGCTAAATCTAAATAGGTCATTCAAACAAATCTTTTCTAAGACAGGTACTCAAAAACTTTAGTATTAAAACTAATTACTGTACTTAGTGATAAATGTAGGAAAAGGGTTCGATAGTTGGCAATGTGATGACTGCAATAAAGATCCTTTATATAATTTGTTCTAAGACAAAGTCGGACCAAACAAATCTTTTCTAAGACAGGTACTTATAGCTTTTACTTCAAAACTAATTTCAGTACTTAGCCATAAACTTTTTCTAAGAGAAAACAACCAACAAAATCCAATCAAAATTTGAAGTTATGGCATAAATATGTAACATACAAATGTTTCAATGTTGAATGAACAATAGCAATGAAATAAAAATATATACCATTTTTTAAAAAAAATTCAAATACAGATCCTCTACGAATAATATTTATCAACCAGCTCACTATTTTACACGCTGAAACACCACCAATAATTGCAACAAAAAATACTCGAGAATTAAACATTATCCAAACATAATTCTCCAATTAATTTACTTAATAACTGATGATTAAAATATTTTATTTTTCATACCGAAACACCACCAAATATTGCGACAAAATACCCGAGAATAATACCATCCAATTATCAAATTAATTTACTTTGCATATATACATGGGAAAATAAAATGTAATATATCACCCGGAAGAAGTTGCGGTTAACAATGCAGTGGAATTTATTTATCTTTACGCGAAAAAGTTCAGACGGGGTAAATTGAATATTATTTTTATGATAGTAATTGAATCGGAATTATTAGCAGTGTTCAATTTGAAATAAATAAGTAAAAGAATGGAATCAAAGAAATAATCAAGTACAAGCATAATATTAATTTAGTTACATCCTGCAAAAACACATGTCTTCGAAGTAATTTATTATAGTATATTTTATAGGTAAATGTTAAAAATATGTATACAGGAAAACCTTCATTTTCGCTTGCTTGGCTTAAAAAAAATTGTTGTCTTTAGATTTGACGTGTTTTTAGAAATCAAACCTGTAGAAGCGATAGTTGTTTGACTTTATAATACTGTGATCAGATGGTTTTTGGACTTAATATTTGGTTTATGTATAACTAGTAATAAGATAGTAGAATCAGAGAAATAATCAAGTACAAGCATTAAATTAATTTAGACACACCCTACAAAAACAAATAATTTACTACATATTTTTATAGAAAGGTTAAAAATATTTATTCAGAAATATCTTAATTTCCGTTTGCATAAAATGGCTAAAAAAATTGTTGTTTAGATTTGACGTGTTTTTAGAAATCAAACCTGTAGAGGTGATAAATGTTTTAATTAATAAATGTTGCTAATAAATGGGAGGCGACAGCTACCTTTAGATTTTGTTATGTGGTTCAAATGGGAGAGAAATAATGAACATACATCCCAGTTTTTACGGAAAAAGATGTCTTTCAACGCGGTTTAATTCTGCCAAAGCAACTACCAGAGAAGAATTACTCTATGATAGCATACTACAAGTTTTCCAATTTTTTGGAAATATGATACAGTAATGGTGACGTCAAACATGGATAAAAAATCCCATTACCGAAAGATAAAGTGACATCTATTAATTTTACAGTGGCCTTAAAGAATTTCTTCTTTCTTAAATAATTCAACAGCGATTATTGGCGACGTCATAAGTCGGATGCAGTAACAAATTGCATATGATGATCTGCATATACTATAGTCAATAAATGATCCTATAAGTATAAGCAAAATATTTTAAAAAATTAAACGTTAATTTATGTTTAGAATTGTTAGCAAACAGAAGCAATAAAATCAACAAATAACTACAGTGGCAGAGATTTTTCAAAAAAGATGACTAATCAAATTGGTACAGAGCTATGTTGAAAAATGTAAACAGTCTGCTGAGATACCATTGTGGCTTAGCGACATCTGAGACTTTTTAATTGAGCTATTCGTCATGGAAATGTATGTGTGCGAACTTTGAAAAAATTACAAAACAATGTTGGTTGTTTTCGGACTTTGCTGAAGCAATCAAAAATTGGGTTTGACTTAAATCATAGACAAATGGGTGAATAAAAATTAGCTTACATATAGAAATTTCTATCAGTAGTCACTTAAAAAACACTGTATTTCAGAGTTGTAACACAAGTTCACTCTTGAAGAACAATGTACTCAATCGAGTAGCTCCTAAGTCCGTCAACCATAAATAACAGAGATGTATTGCTCTTAGTAAGAGTGAATGGTACCTTATACGTAGGCAGCGGGAGTCTTTCCATGCAACTATAAGGGCTGTAGCAAAAACCTAATGCCCAACTTGTTAAAGAAATGTCTCATATCCCATAGGTAACGCTCTGAGTTGGGAACATAAAATGGCTCGCTAGAGGTTGAGAAATCAGTTTCATTATCTTGAGTCATGGAATAATTCCAACCTGGTTGATTATAACGATGCCCAACAAACTACCAACCCAGAATAAAACAGTTTACGTATTTATCGTAGCAATAGGTGTTACTGTTGTTATTGTACAGTAATTATTATATGTTTAAATAAAACAAAATATGTTCAAGCATTTTTATTTTTAGCATATATATATATATATATATATATATATATATATATATATATATCTATTTTTAATAGCAACAGTAACAGTGATCTAATTTCATAGAATAATGTAAGCAACTAGCCAAGTGTCTATAAGGCAATAGCCATTACTTAAGCAAATCTTATGTGTTGGAGTCAGTGAGGGGTACAGGTTTTAAGGAGCAAACACTGCTCAAACGCCTTTGCATGAAGCTCTTCGATATTATCGTAAGATAAGAGATTCCTAAGTTCTGTACCCCAGCAATAGCAGGCTATGTGGTCGCCAAATGTAGTGTAAAAGAATCCAGCATTCCCAATCTGTTCTCAGTCTCAGATGGGTCAGTCTTTAAAAGTCGCAAGCCTGCTGTCAACCGTTGCCATGTTTTCGTAAATGATTGGTCTGTTTATATGGTAAGTGTCATGTATATCAAAGAAGCGACAATACGAATTCCAGTCTAAATGATCAGTCAAAGGATCGTCACCATCTTCCCAGCTGGGTCCTTCAATTTCACAAAATGGACATATGACAACGTCCTCTTTGTGACTCATAGCTTCTTTTTGGTAAATGAAGCACGCTCTGGCTAACTTTTCAAAAGAGAAATCCGACAGCCTGTTTTCAAAAGTACGATTTTCATATATCTGATAATAATCGTGACACTCCATGGTATTGAACTGATGAAATAAAATCTAATCATTTAATTTATATACATTTATTCAATTCAGACTCTTCATCAAACCCCATGATTATTACACAACGTTGAGGAAACTTTCTTCTCACACAGTTCATTAACAACCAAGATCTTTTCCTTAGAGTGTTTCACCATAGGAGACATTACATTTTTAAAAGTAAACAAAACATTGTTTTTAATGGCCAAAGTTTCCATGAGAATTTTTCTATTAAATGTAACACTACCATGTTGCTAACAAATAACGACTTAAGGCAGTAGACAACTTATTAGTGACGTAATTTAATTTCGGCAATACTGTCTGCGATTGCTTCAAGTTTTTGATTTTGTTCCAACATTTGATTTGCAATATCATCATGTAGTTTTTGCATGTCTCGGTATAGCTCAGGCACTACTTTTGTCATCTTGTCTCTAAGTTCAGTTAGATCAGAAAGATCTTTAGCCTTATCTTTTCGAAAAATATTTAACACTTCTGCTGCATCAACACCTTTAGGAGCTTGTTTCATAGAAAGTTCCAGATCATTTATACGTTTTTCCTGTAATATACGGTTGTCATTAAACGAGGCTTCAAATTTTGTGATGGTTTCCTTATATTCTTTCCGGGCAGATTCCAACTGAGCTTCTAATATATTGAATTTTGAAATGAGAAGCGATATATTTTGTAGTTGGGTTTCCATAGCTTGTTCGGTTTTCAACATGCGAGTATTCATTGCAGCAAAGTTTTGAGCTCCACGTTCCTCGCTAACCTTTTCGTTTTGCTTAAACACAGATAAGGTTTGCTGAACTTCACCAATGTAGTTGCTGAAAGCTGTTTGAAAATCACTATGTAGTTGTTGAAGTCCGTTTGCTATTTTCTTATCAACGTACTGCTTGTTGGCGGCATCCATGGCCTTCGTCGGTACTTCGACATTGGTAATTTTCAGCTTCCCAGCATCGATATTTCCCTCTGTGGTAAAGGAAAATGGCACTTTCATAAAAGCTAGGTTATGTGATGCTGATGACATTAGTTGCTGATGGGTACTACGCTCAAACTTGTTTAAAGTCATCATGAAACTGACATGTTTGCCATAGGATAAGGAACAATATAACAACAATAACAATAACACTTTCAATTTCGAAATTTATTTATCTCGTATAATATTAGCTTCCTTAAGTTCATTTAAAATGGCAATTATGTCGTTGTCGTGAGAGGTGTTGCCTGCTTCCTAGAACTTAATCATCAGTTCAACTAATTCATGGGATCATCCCAGTAGACGTATTCCATTGGCTTGTTATTGTAAGTTAACTTCATACCAGTTCCAGCAAAACGTTGCTTCTTTGTCAAAGGAGGAAACATTGGCTTTATAATTTCAGTATATTTATATAGACTTGAAGCTTTTAAACGACCTGCTGCATTCTTGTGTGCTGATGTCATTACCAACACTTTTCGGTATGCTTCTAAATCATCTGTAGCGACTTGTAAAATATTAGCAGATAAAGACCCTGAGTCCTTTGAAACTGTAACCCGTCTACGATAATGTGTACGATTAAAGTTGATATGGTAGAGAAACCAGCGTAAATCTTATTGATATCATAGCTATTACTGGAAAAGCTAAATATCCGTTTGGAAATACTAGCCACCGAAATAGATGTAAGACAACCCCAAACGAAACGTGCAGGTATGGGTGGCCGTACTGATTTCATAGAGGTTCAGTTCGCCCGTGGAGGAGGTAGAACTCAGCGTCCAGCAATAGGAGGGTTCCCCGATACGAATAGTTTACTCGTGTTGGTGGAACCAGGAATTTTTTACGTCTTGAGGGATGAATAAAAATCTGTATTTATTTAAAAATTCATGCCAATAAAATCATAAATGTATTTAAAAATTCCTGATAATAAATTCTCAAATCTGTATTTATTTAAAAATAGTGTTAATAAAATCGAAAAATAATATAAATCATGAATCTGTAATTATTTAAAAATTCCTGATAATAAATTCACATTATATCTGGTATTTTAGATATCGAAACCACAACGGAGATGATGACCGCAGTGAAAGGAAACTGTGATATCTTGTTTACGCTAATTCAAACCGAGCCAAATAAATTTATAGGAAGCTGTGGTTTGATAACGTTATCATGTTGTTTGCAGCAATAAACTTTTGCAGGAAGTTCCCATATGATAAGCAGTTGTTTTTCTAGAACTAACAGCAATTTCGTTATACGCAAATGACTGATAAATAAAATAATTGCGAATTTTTATTGCATTATTAATTCGACTCTCAAAGAGATCACATATCAACTACAGTGATTGTGTTTGTGCTGTGTTAAATTAACTGCTAATTCAACTTTCAAAGAGATCGCTTCTTAAGTGTATCTAGTGATATTGTGTGTTGTTCAAAAAACATTATGTGAGTATTTACTTAATTTCATTTTTTGTCAATTTGCTTCTAGTATTTTGTGGGTGCTTTTCAAAAAATGTTAGCGTATGTTTTATAAATTTGTAGTTTGTTTTTCGAATCGAATATTTTCTGGCTGCTTAAAGTTTCTGGTTTTCTGTTGTCTCAATTATTACCGTTTATTCACTTCAAGCTACATGATTTAAATCTATTGACCTTTATTTTTATTTGATGGGAGATGGATCGTGTTCTGGAAGTATATTTCAAGGATTATATAGTATTTACTTATTAGACATCGCACATACTCTACCATTATTTCATTTCCAGGCTTAATATATTAAATTATGATAGTAGTTTCTGAACTCACTCCTAATTCGGAACACACCCTTAGATGAATGGTGATGAATATATGACTATAAAAGTAGTTTTTCATACTAGAGAATACATTAGTCTTTGAGTTTCACTCAGTGAGTTAAGACGTGCTTATAGTGCATATTAACTAAAAGAGTGATTTCAAAGTTTATTAGTTTATTTAAATCTTTTATAGAAACCATGGTTCTCTCTGCACTGGTGAAGAGTATTCTCTTTGCAGTAACTGCTCTATTGGTGAATCTGCGTGAGAAATTTAATGGATCCACCGCAGAGGATGGACTTAGACAATGTACCAAGGCGATCCGACATCTTCATCATCAAATAAAGAAAGCGACAACAGTGGGTGAAAAACAGAACCTCCAGGCAACGTTAGCCAACATTAAGACTTTCCGAACCCAAATAAAATATTTGCAAAAGAAAGGATCTGGAGTTGGGTCATCGCGTAGAGAATGGACTGTGACAGAGTGCAATGGTTTGACTGTATATCTGCATTTAAGAGGCGTGTTAGGACTGGAGTGATAGCCAATCTCAAGCACAAGAGTATTCAAGCTTTTTTCTCCGACTGCAAATCACTTTTCATGAGGCGTATCCAGAATGTTTTGAAAACTGAAGAGGCGGTGAAAGTGAATACGGTGTTTGCTGCTGAATTTGAGATGTCTAAGGCTGAACAAGTGGTCTCAGAAATCAAGTATTTCAACACATCGAATGCTTCTATACTGAAAGATACCGATTTAAATGAGTGGTGGGACGAACGTGTAGTACAACCATTTATGAAAGATGTTGACCAATTTTCAGAAGGTTCAAGTGGTTGGGCATTAGTAAGAATCCATAACTTGGGTGTAAACATCAACAAGTATACTCCCCAACTTGAATCATCTTATATTGATCTACCCCATGAAATAAAGAGGAAGCAGGCATGCATCAATGTTAAGAACGAAGATAATGCCTGCTTTGCATGGAGCATTGTGTCCGCCCTTTATCCTGTTGAAAAAGATCCACAACGAACTTCTAAGTACCCTCACTACACACAGCTGCTGAATCTCAAAGGCATCCAGTTTCCGATGACAACACCGCAAATCCCACGATTTGAAAAACAAAACAACATCTCAGTCAATGCATACATACTGAAGAAGTCTAAAAAATTTATAGTACTACCAACATATCTCACTAGAGATAAACGGGATCGTCATGTAAACCTTCTGCTGATTCAGGACCGATACGATAAGGATGATTCAACTCCTGTAAATTATCATTTTGTATGGATCAAAGATTTGTCCAGACTGGTATCTTCTCAACTCAGTAAAGACACGCATAAAAAATACTTTTGTGACCGCTGCCTGCATTATTTTTGTTCCGAAAACAAACTTAATATTCATATGGAGGACTGCAGTATGCTGAACAAATGCAAGATGAGATTGCCAGACGATACCAACAAGATTTTAAAGTTTAGAAACTTTAAAAACAAAGAGAGATCCCCATTCATCATTTATGCTGATTTGGAAAGTGTCCTGAAGCCTCTCAGTGATAAAACCAGATATCAAGAGCACATCCCTTCAGCTATAGGATATTACCTGAAGTGTTCTTATGACGATTCATTATCTTTCTACCGTTCCTACAGAGGATCATCCTGCATAGACTGGTTTGCTAAAGAAATGCTACAGCTATCAGAAGATCTAAACACCATTTTCCTTTGTCCGTACGACATCGATCCACTTTCACATGAAGAGCAGCACCAGTATGATACAGCCACTCATTGTCATATCTGCGAGAAACCGTTCTCTTCTAAAGACATAAAAGTGCGTGACCATTTCCATCTTGCCTCTGGATTTAATAATAGTGATAGCAGAAACTCAAACTATCGTGGTCCAGCCCATGAATCTTGTAATATTAATTATCAAGACACGCATATAGTACCCGTTGTTTTTCACAACTTATCAGGGTACGATAGCCACTTCATTATCAATCAAATTGCGCAGTGTGCTGAAGGAAAGATAGATATACTTCCTATTACTAAGGAAAAGTACATCACATTCACCAAGCATTTCAACGACTCATTAATTAAATTCCGATTCCTCGATTCATTTAGATTTCTTGCTGCATCACTTGACACCACTCTTGCCTCCTCATTACCACAGTTTCCTGAACTACGTTCACAATTTTCCGGTTTACATGACAATCAATTCAATTTATTAACTAAAAAGGGGGTATTCTGCTATGATTATCTTGATTGTTTTGAAAAATTTTCGGATGAATCTTTACCAAGTCAGGATAAATATTATAACAAACTGGAAGATACTGGCATCACCGATGAACAATACGCCCATGCGGGACGGGTGTAGACTGAGTTTGGAATCAAAAACTTGGGCGAGTACACTGATTTATATATGAAGACTGATATTATGTTGCTGGCTGATGTTTTGAAAAGTTTCGAAACAGTAGTCTTGAAAGCTATGGTCTAGATCCAGGCCATTATTTCACATTACCTGGTTATACATGGGATTGTATGCTTTTCAAGACCAGACAGGAATTGGAGCTTCTTACAGACATTGAGCAATTATTATTTGTTGAAAAAGGAATCCGAGGGGGATTATCACAATGTTCAAAGAGACGATGTGTCGCTAATAATAAATATATGACAGCTTATGACCCTACAAAGCCTACAGTGACCTTAAAATATTACGACTGCAATAACCAATATGGATTCGCAATGTCTCAATATTTACCATATGGAGGGTTCGAATGGGTTGACCCTAACATCGATGTAACTGATATTTCCGATGATTCATCTGAAGGGTACTTCTTAGAAGTTGATCTGGAGTATCCGCAACACCTCCACGATGAGCATGATTTGCCTTTCTGCCCGCAACATATAACTCCCCCCGGTTCCAAAAACAGAAAACTACTGGCTACGTTATATGATAAACATAAATACATCATTCATTATAGAAATTTAAAACAGGCACTGCAATATGGTCTTAAGCTCACGAAAATTCATCGTGCTCTCAAACTTAACCAATCACCTTGGCTTAAGTCATACATAGACTTAAACACCAGGTTAAGGAGTCAAGCGAAGACTGAATTTGAAAAGAATCTATTCAAATTAATGAATAATGCCGTATTTGGAAAATGTTTAGAAAATTTACGAAAAATAGTCAATGTTCGACTGATTTCCAAATGGCAGGGTAGATACGGGTTAGAGGCAATGATATCCAAACGAGAATTCAAGTCTTGCACAATCTTCAATGAAAATTTAGTTGCAGTTGAGCTCGCAAAGTTGGAAATCCTCTTTAATAAACCCATGTACGTAGGCATAGCTGTTTTGGACTTGGCTAAAACAACAGTATATGATTTCTATTATGGTTATTTAAATAAATAATTCGGTGATGATGTCTCTGTAGCATATACGGACACTGACAGCTTATTCACAGAGATAAGGAATAGAGATGTTTATGAAATAGTGAAAAGGGACTGTCATGAGCGATTTGATACCTCAGATTATCCTCCAGACAACAAATTCGGAATCCCTCTAGTAAATAAGAAAGTGCTCGGTATGTGGAAAGATGAGAATAATGGTAAGATATTGATAGATTTTATAGAACTTAAATCTAAAATGTATACCAGCAAGTTGGATGAAGATATCAAGCCCACAAAGAAAGCTAAAGGAGTAAAGAAATCCTCCCTTAAGACTAAAATTACATTTGAAGATTATATTGAGTGTTTGGAAAAACTTAAAAACAAATCAGTCGAACAAAATCTCATCAAAGCCAATAAACATACAGTGTACTCAATTACTCAACAGAAAATTGCCCTAAGTCCAGAGGATGATAAACGATATCAGATTTCGGACTCCTATGAAACATTGGCTTGGGGTCATTATTCTATTATGGAAACTTAAACTCCATTATACTTGAATACATTATAGCTATATCCATCATACCCTTCTCATATTCAGTCTATGCTTGAAAATGCTGGGTGAATTAATGAGCTATCTTTATTAAGTTAGAGATCGCTGCTCGTGCAACCCTATAGCATGATGACTTAAAGAATTAATCTTGTTAATCTAATAATCATTGATTATGTTTCCATGTATTACACGCTGGGTGAATTAATGAGCTATCTTTATTAAGTTAGAGATCACTGTTCGTGCAATCCTATAGCATGATGACTTAAAGAATTAATCTTGTTAATCTAATAATCATTGATTATGTTTCCATGTATTACATGCTGGGTGAATTAATGAGCTATCTTTATTAAGTTAGAGATCACTGCTCGTGCAACCCTATAGCATGATGACTTAAAGAACTATCTTTATTAAGTTAAGGATCACTGTGGTGCAGCCTTATAGAATGATTACTTACAGAATTACGCTTATTGATCTAATATTCATTGATTATGTTTCCATGTATTACATGCTGGGTGAATTAATGAGCTATCTTTATTAAGTTAGAGATCACTGCTCGTGCAACCCTATAGCCATGATGACTTAAAGAACTATCTTTATTAAGTTAAGGATCACTGTGGTTCAGCCTTATAGAATGATTACTTACAGAATTACGCTTATTGATCTAATATTCATTGATTATGCTTCAATGTATTACATGCTGGGTGAATTAATGAGCTATCTTTATTAAGTTAGAGATCACTGCTCGTGCAACCCTATAGCATGATGACTTAAAGAACTATCTTTATTAGGATCACTATTCATGCAGCCTTATAGGACGATTACTTAAAGAACTACTTTTATTGATTTTGATTAGATTTCACTGCTCATATTGTCATAAAGTGGTTATATAGGCCTTTAGGGGATGTTCCACTATAAAAAAACAAGCGCGCCTCCTGGGCGGTGTGGAATAGAACTCTTTATGGTTAGTATTATAAAATCTTACGCACACATTTGTTTTCTCTTAGGTCGAGTGATTTTCTACCGCAACCACTTCACATCCATAGTAGCTTTCTAAAGAACATCAAATGCTTATCATTTGTAAGATATTATTTTCACTTTATTCTTTACAAGCTTATAAGTTACATATACTGATGGTTAGCAGGTGTGCTGATAAACCAATGAGAGTGCAGCTTATGACATCATGTAAGGGGGGGAGCAGGTCCTGTTCTATTTCCGGAAATTTCTATATGGGTGAGTTGTGCCGTTTATCT
The DNA here is from genome assembly GCA_034190945.1 of Octodonta nipae. NCBI lineage: Eukaryota > Metazoa > Arthropoda > Insecta > Coleoptera > Chrysomelidae > Octodonta > Octodonta nipae. Next base: position 78,186,602 of record CM067218.1, on the reverse strand, counting down.
GCTTTAATTCATAGCTATTACATTACACTTGTCAAATATGAAATCGGGCTGAGGAAACTTTATTCTTTATAAACATATAAGTTACATATACTCATAGTTAGCAGGTGATAAATAAATGAGAGCAGGACTTATGACGTCACAGACAAGGTACGGTTTACTGAACCTACTTATCAGATTTCTGATCTCTTTCTTGAATATATGAAGCTGGAGAGATAACAAGGATCTAATCAGAAGTACTTTTGATTATTGTAGTAAAACAGTGTATTTAAAATTTTATATTACAGCAACATATGATACATCAGCGGAAAGGTATTTATATTTATTTCCTTGTGTTTCCAAAATATTACAACCTATCTACAATAATTCTACCATCTTGTAATGATCCTACCAACCAGGGGCCTCCTATCCCCATCATCACTACGAACTAATTTTTTCTCTGACATTTCAAAAGCACTGATTTGGTTGGCCCGTAACTGTTGCGTCTAGTAACCTTCTCCAGTGACAAATTCTCAGTGATAAAACTGACAATTGAATACCTTTTTACTAGTAACTGTCTCCATGCAAACTTTCATAAGTTTTCTCCTAATACGAGTCCCGTTACCATCATTTCTAGCATTTATAAGGACCTGTTAGATATAAGTAAACATTTGCGAGCCCCTTACACTTTCTGATTTCATCTTCTCTGCTTTTTGCAACGGATTTGTTTCAAACCATTTGTAACAACAGTTTCTAGCATTTGTAGTGACTTTGTTTAAACTCAGCAGTCATTTCTACGGTTCCTGTCGTTTCTACGGCCCTAGCCTTTGTAACGGTTTCAAACATTTCTACCCTTTGCAACGCCTTTACTTCAACCATTCAATTTCTAACGGGTTCAGTCGTTTGTATGCTTCCAGTTGTTTTTACTGGCCGTTTCTAACTTTTATAGAGGCACCAACCATTTCCAGCAGGCATTTCTACTGTCCCTGTCGTTTCTACGGGACGTTTGTAGCTTTTGTAGCGTCTCCAACCATTTCTACCAGATATTTCTAAGTCCCAGTAGTTTCTACGGGACATTTCTAGCTTTTGTAGCGGCTTCAACTATTCTACCAACCGTTTCTACTGACGCAGTCGTTTCTACGGGACGTTTCTAACATTTGTAGCGGCTTCAACCAGCCATTTCTAAGTTTCTAGTAGTTTCTACGGGACATTTCTAGCTTTTGTAGTGGCTCCAACCATTCTACGAGATATTTCTAAGTTTCTAGTCGTTTCTACGGGACGTTTCTAGCTTTTGTAGCGGCTCCAACCATTCTACCAGCCCTTTGCTACCATTTCTACCATTTATGCCTTTTTTAGTCATTCGCAACGTTCCCGTACCAGTCATTTTCAACATTTGTAGTGGTTACAACCATTTCTCCAACGGTATTCTTTCCGAATTACCCGCCGCTCAATACAAAATCCAACGATTCAAGTCGCAATTATTATTCCTCATTTACGTATTTATTTTTTTACATTATTAGCTACCATTATCTTTTCAAGGGAAACCGCATCTACTTTTATAATTAACGATTTCCTTGTTTACAATTAACCAGCCACTGCACTTTCAACCAGTGCTCGAGTTTCGCTTGTTTATCAGTTCACCAACTTGCCGTTGCGGTTTCGTTTATCTTTTGTTATTGCCTTCGTTGAATCTGAATTATTTTATTATTTGTAATAAAATGCTAATTACCAAACATTTGGAAACCTATTAATTATTTACGATGCATTTTCGGTACATTTTTTTTTGCTTAAAATTGCCGAATTATCTATATTAAGAGATCTAACGCCCGGACTAGGCGTCCTCGTGGCCCTGGTTTATCCGACGAAAGCAGAGACTCAAACAAGTTGCCGCTCTCTCGCATATGATAATTTATTTCGTTGTTCAAAATACGTTTCGTTCATCCCATTGAATATGTTCTTAAGACGTGTTTCGCCACTAATACAGTATCCTGCCGCGGCCAATGCACCCTGCTGTGATACACCCTGCAACAAGCACCCGACACGAGTCAGTACGTTTCCCGAATGACGTCACGGTTCGCCACCCCCGACAGAAGCACCCTGTTGATTCCCGATCCTCGCCGCGTTCCCTACGCACCGCATTCCTCCGCATTCCCTACACACCGCGTTCCCGACCCCGCGCACCCCCCGACCTACGACCGCCCCCGTTCCTCGCCGCGTTGCCACCACCCCCAACTGATGCAACCGACCACCGCTATCACTGCGCCCCGACGCTCGACATAGCGCCCCCGACCCGACGCCCGCCGAGCCTCCCGAAGGACCCGCGAACAGACCACCCCCAGCCGAAATGGGAGTGGAGGGGGTAAATTTGGTTCAATTTCGTGGTTTCGGGACCTTAAATTCTCTTATGGGAAATTACATGTATTTTTGGTCGATTTTGCGCTCGTACCGGTATAGCTTATCTACTAGTTATCATTTGCGACATAAAATTGATCAAATCCCTTTCATACTTTTGAACAAGAGAATTATTCAAAGAATTTAACAGTAGTGGGCGATAATTTTCAAGTTGGGGTTTAATATACGCTTCTGTAATATTTTTAAATATCTTTTTCATCTTTTCTGGTTAAACGTTCAGGTTCTTTAAATCCTTTGCTAAATTTTCAGCAGCGCCGTTTAACTTTTCAATTATATTTGTGTTATACAAACTTACAGTATTATCGATATAATTACACGTATCTATCTACTCGACATTCGTCTGTTTTATCTTTTTGAAATCCATACACTGTCAACATTAAAAAGAAACATGCAACGGAAACAATCATGGTTATAGTTATTTCATATGTTAAATATTTTGAATTGGTTTAAAAAATGTCGACTTTTTTGACTTTATCAATATTTCATTACATTAACCCGATTAACATAATTTATAAATTACCGTATCTTTTATATATAACAAATTATAGGACAAAAGACGATGATATTCGGGTCTAGTCATTGCACAGGTGTTTCTTTTCTCTGCAACATATACAAAATTATCCGCGCGGGAAGAGGACCGTTATTTGCTTCTATTATTTCATCTATCAATTCAATTATTGACGCATTAAAATGAAATATTAATTTTAAAAATATTTTTAAATTTAATACAGCACAACAATAATAATTTAGTAACTACACATTTTTATTATTTTATAAAATTTTATAGTAAATATTGAGAATACATTGTAAAAATATGACATTTATACAAGATTGTTTTAAAATTCCTGCAATACCACACAAACGAATAGCACCGATTGCAAAACTTCAATTGCAGTAAGTAATCTTTAATGAAAATTCTTTAAATATATATATATTTTTCAGAAACATTGTTTCGACGGTGGATGCAAATTAAATTTAAAAACGATAGCTATGAAAGCTCGAAATACTGAATACAATCCCAGGCGATTTTCAGCCATTATTATGCGAATAAAAGAACCACGAACAACGAGTTTAATATTTTCGAGTGGCAGAATGGTGTGTACCGGTGCAAAAACCGAAAGAGATTCAATATTGGCTGCTCGAAAACATGCACGAATCATACAAAAATTAGGATTTCCAGTTGTATTTAGTAATTATAAAACTCAAAATTTCGTAGGAAGCTGTAACGTTGGCTTTTGTATTCGATTGGAAAGTTTATGTTTATTTAATAATTTCTTTGCCACTTATGAACCCGAACTATTTACAGGTTTATCGAGTGCTCGAACCGAAAGTAGTAATATTGATATTTGCAAATGGAAAAATAATATTAACCGGTGCTAAATATCCCCAACAACTTTTCGACGCATTCAATAATATATATCCAATTCTATCAAAATTTAAAAAATGAGTAAGTATTTTTACAAATATTTTTAGATCTAATTATGGCTCGCATATATATTTTTTACGTTGTCGTCGATACTATATAAAGAGAACATTTTTAATTCCGATTCAATTGCATTTTAAAGACAATGTCTTTGAGAAAACGTGCAGAAATATTACCTTACAAAAAACGCAAACATCATAACAGTATCAATTCTAAAACTTCCGAAGAAGGCATATCAAATGATAACGTTGAGAATGTTAAAATGATTTTGGAGCACACCAGCCAAACGGACGTTTCGCACATGACGGCAATTCCACGGTCGTCGGAATCGACATCATCACCACCGAGTTTGAATGACAGCAACACCTTGGAAAATCGAGAATCTACGATGGTGTGTAAAATTTGTGGAAAAATATACCAAAGGCCGACATTTTTCTTTCGACATGTGCTAACATGTACGCAAACAAATGATTTTTGTATAAAATGTAAAGTTTGCGGTAACACGTTTATAAATAAACGTATATTAACGTTACACACGATAGTGCATCAATTATTAGCATTAAGTTGAAATGTATATATTTGTGTAAATAAAATTTGTTTTGTAAATAAAATAGTTTTATTAAAACCAACCCAACTCATTTATAAAATTGCATTGAGTTTATTTGCACATTAAAAGTATCAGCAATTGTATTTTGTATGAAATTTCTTAAATTTTGCACTTCTCATTATTCCAATCTTTGCATACATTACTTGTGTCCTGGTACGTTCTTCATTAGTCAAACAAATTTGTTGTCAAGGAAAATATATTTTCCAACTTAAATAACACATGTGTAATTTTTAAATATTTAAAAATAGGTTATCGTCTAAATCTTAAACTTAACAAAGAATCCATTCCAAAAGTGAATTGGAATCGTAAACTGATCGATAAATTCTATTTTTCCACCAATTCTTTATATATAAGAGAAAAGAAAAATATTATAATTGAACCAAGAAATATGGCGTCAAAAGATAATTATTCTGGAAATTTTAGAAATTAACAGAAAACACAAGTAACATTTAAAGAGGACGATAAAAAATCAACAAATTCTCGAACAGAGAAAAGAATTTGGTAAACATTTCGATGCTATATGCAAAACATTGAAAAAATTCAATCCAACAACAAACCAAAATAAAATTACCAAACTACAAGGATGGTTATATTATTGTGGACTTTTGAATAATTTACTTACATTCGATTATAGTAAATTTCATTATGTATTTATATAGTCGATATAGAAAATTAAAGTGAAATATTTAATTGTGAATTTTTACTAATTTCCTTTTCTCGAATTGATTAATAAAAATTAGTCAGTTTAAATTTACACAAATGAAATATTTATTATAAGATACATTCTGACTTGTGTATTATAACCTCAAACGACTCCTCTATCTGAACTTCGATATTCATTTGAACGTAAAATTACCCCCTCTACCACAATTTTCGTCTAATTTTTGGTGGAAAGGGAAGCTTTCAGGTGCTCGGACCAATGAAATTGGTTATTGTAGATCATGTGGTACAAAAATTACTATATAAACAACATATTCTTCGCGCGCGACTCACTTCTTATCCATAAATATATCTTTAATAAAGAAGTTAGAGAGGATGATGCGAAGTTCGTCTATTATAATATAAACATATATATATATATATATATATATATATATATATATATATATATATATATATATATATATATATATATATATATATGTAATTTCCAATGTATTTTATTTCTACTCCGGTTTTTATTTCTACCGTGCTGTAAATTCTGTAATTTATATTTGTAAAACTAAAAAACTAAGATTGAAAATTTGCGTAGATAGAAATAAAACAGCGGAGACTAGGTTCAATAATTTCAACTATTTAAAAAAATATTTATAAATCAATTTTTCCAGAAGTTGGTTGTATAAACATTTGAATCATGAATAATGTTTTAAACAAGCATCACGTTCAATATTTTATTCTTAAAAGATTTATAATTCTAATTGTCGAAACGTAAACTAAACTTTTTAAAATATCTCGATTCAAAATTCTAATTGTGATTTTCCAATGTATTTTATTTCTGCTCCGGTTTTTATTTCTACCGTGCTGTAAATTTTGTAATTTATATTTGTAAAACTAAAAAACTAAGATTGAAAATTTGCGTAGATAGAAATAAAACCGCGGAGACTAGGTTCAATAACTTCAACGATTTAAAAAATATTTATGAATCCATTTTTTCAGAAATTGGTTGTATAAACATTTTTCGAATAATTTTTTAAACGAGTATCACGTTCAATATTTTATTCTTAAAAGATTTATAATTCGAATTGCCGAAACGTAAACTTTTTAAAAATATCTCGATTCAAAATTCTAATTGTGATTTAAGCTTAAAATATTTGAGTTTGTTAACTTTCATTAGTTCACGCGGTCTATCTACAACGTACTTTGTAAATTATGAAAAACTAGTTTGCGAAACACACACATCTTGGATTGTTGATTTGTCCTCTGTTATATGTGGCGTTATATTAAACATTTCCCGGTTGCCATCGTCTGTTTCTTCAAGTCTTGGTATTTTATTTGGAATATTGTCTTCATCTTCTAGCCAACTTTGCGAAGCTTCACTCATATTCATCGTTACAGTGTAAACTTTATGAATTTAATCCCCTTTGGTGCTCTTATATTTATATACGAAATGACGTTCCCCACTTTTATTATTAAACCCAAGTATGTACATGAATTAATGAATAAGAATTAGTCACGTGCGTATATTCACTGTTATATAAATTGTCAATTCGATTGGACTATTTATTTTAAGCTGTGTGCACGCGAAAATCTTTGTTTTAAATATCCACAGGTGGATAGACGCGTAATTTTTTTTCTTCTGGTGAGGTATTTATATTGCCTTATTGACTGTCCACAATTAATCAGAAGTACAAGTTTCACAAAGGATGCGATCATTACATCGAGCTCTTCAACGAGACGGAGATGAAAAAACAATGAAAAAAAAATACAAACTATAAGAAATTTGTGCAAAAAAGAGGCGATATAAATTATCAACATGTGATTGACGAAATGTCGTTGCACCTGTCTTTGATGGATGACGAATGTTTGAAAACTATAGGAAAATTGCTACGAAATGGAGCTTCTGTCAATAAATTAAATAAAGTCAAACAAAATGCAATTCACGTTGGACAAAAGAAAACAAATCTGTAACTGTTATTAAAGAATTGATAAAATACGGTGCCGATATTAACGCCGTAGACACATATGGAAACACACCATTACACTATGCAACGGGACGGGGAAATTTACAAGTCGTTAAAGAACTACTGCATAGCGGAGCGGACGTCAATGTACCAAACTATAATTTTCAAGATACTCCATTGTACTGTGTATTGCATTATTTAAGTTTTAATGAACGCTCTCACGAAGATAAAACACAAATATGTTTGGATATTATACGAGAGCTTTTACAATATGATGCGTGGGTTAATTACACAAACGCATTAGCTCAAACTCCTCTATGTATGGCACTTTTTTGTCGCTCTTCTCCATTGATAATAAAAGAAATCTTAAATAGAGTAGTGAATGTCAACGAATTCTCTCCAGTTAGAGATGCCCCCTTGCTGATAAGTATAGCACGTAGATGCCATTTTGAAACAAACGAAATGCTATTAAAAAGTGGCGCTTCGGTTCACATTAGAGATAAGAGTAATTTAACTCTTTTGGATTATGACATACCGAGCGGTAATTATCTAGATATGAAGGGAAATAAACAACTACTCGAAAAGTATTGTTTGGTCGAACATTCCGATATCGATCTACAAAAATGAAGAGTCGATATAGTAAAATTTGTAAAAAAGAATTGAAAAAAATGCAACGACACTATATAGATGGAGAAAATACCTTATATGATTACGTTGTTCGTAAAAAGAATTATAAATACAATAGTTGTGTCGAAGATGTAATATCTGATGCCAATTTGATCGATAAATATCCTCAATATCATGATGTTATTTGTGACAGATTGGAAACTAAAGAGAATTTGTTTCAAAACTTTTTTGTTGATTGTATCATAGAAACGGAATTCGAAAAAGATGTAAAGACAAATGTGCGTTTAAATTCAGATTGCGTCTGGGAAATAGGTCGTTATTTATCGAAACGAGATTTCAAGAGTTTTATGCTAGCTTGTTTGCCTGTTATTTCATTGTAATAAATGTATTTATGTAGTCTTGTATGTAAAATTATTGCAATATATATATTAAATTGAAAATTTTTGTTTTAGTTTAATGGAAATTAATTTCTCAGACGTAAAACGCTTGGTGTTCCACCGGCGGGATGATGTATTCTTGTCAAAGCATGATTTTAAGAGTTTTTTGATGGCATGTTTACCAAAAACAACTTTTCACGACACAAAATATTTTCCATTAATATCTTTTTTTATAGTTTGGTTAAATAATAAAAAAATTACAAAAATATATGTTTAATAAAAAATAAAATTACATATATATACAAAAGCATTCCTTAATTAATTTATAAGTTGACAAATACAATTACAAAATTAAATTAACAAAAATAACATAAATATTAATAAATTCGTAAACGGTTTCACATTTCATTCTACTATTTTGTTAATCTACTTTCAATTAAAAAAAAGTCCAACCTACAAGAAAATTCAAATGTATTCTCTTGACCTAATTAACAAAAATTAACATAATTTTCTATGTCTATCAGTTGCACCAAACCAGTTTTATCCCGAGAAGACATTGGCATTGACTTTGTCAACAGCAACATGGGAAATTTAATTTCTTCTTCTTTTAATTGACAATAAAAGAAACCCCTATTTTTGCGATAATAAAAACCGTTTAATTTTGACAAAGATTTAAAATCCCATATTACATTCAGTGATTTTTTTGGTAACATTCCGTTAAATTTCTCGGCACATTTTTTGCATGTGGAGCAAGATAAATAGCAATTGTCGAGGAATTTCCAGGCAAATTTATAAACTGTTTTACATTTTCTGCAAGGCAAGTGCAATGAAAACATTTCTTCTTAATCTCCAATACACTTTAGGTTAAAAGCTGAATGGCTTCAAACTCTGAAAAAAAAATTGTTTAACATTTGATTTCCTAGATGTAAACGCGTTGCTTTAATGGCTAGAGCGACAGTGGTTAACATTTTATAGAATTTAAATTATCTAGTTTTGAAAACTATTTACCTTATAAACTCAATAATTATGTTTTCGCAAATTTCAAGTATAAACACCTTATTTCTTCATGAGCACAGAAACAATATGTCAATTGTACACTCGTTCATTTATATATAAATATAATATAAGATTGAATTTACATCTATTTTTACATGTATTCCAACATGTCGTTGCTTATCACGTAATGCTTGTTTTTTCTATTCCTCAGTATCGTGCCAATTTACTATATAAAGCTTCGATTTATCCTAACATCGATGTACTTGTTTGTTTCACTAAACATGTTTGCGTTAGACGTACAAGGCTTCGTAATCAATGGGCAATTTCTTTGCAAGGAAATTGCAATTTTAAATTTAAAAACTGAGAATTATTATAGAGCATTTCTGAGATTACCGACCAACAAGGAATCTTTAAGTGCAAGTCAAATATTTGATGCGTACTATGCAACGCAATATATTCATGGCATAAACTGGGAACGAGGAGGTATATTTCGTTACCAGGATCTGGGCGAAGAAATTAAAAAAATTGTCGGAACTTCGAAAGTGTATGTTATGAGACGAGAGATATTGACATGGTTAAAAAATTTGGACATTCTAAATACTGTGGATATTAACTTTAAATACCGGTTGCCGGAATACGAAGATTTCAAGAAACGCTACAGGTCATAGCATTGCGGCCAGCACCGAAACAACCATTTGAGATGTGCCAAAGAAAATGTTTATTTTATGTGGATATATTTATGGCAAAAAGAAATTTTTACAGATTATATATTTTTTTATTATAAAATACCCACCACTCCTGATTATAGTCGAGATTGCAAGCGATTGATTTCAAATGTATATTTTTTTACAAAAAGACTAAAGAAATGTGTATTTCGTTTTTAAGGCCGGTATCTCACGAGATTTTAGTCTTATGATATATTTGTCTCAGATATGTTTCTACAGAACATGAGATATTTCTTTGAAACTCTGAATTTATGCAACTTATGAAATTTTACTCTCATGAGACTAAGTGTTTCCGAATGTGATGTTTCCACAGTATGTTCTGTAATTTAAAAGAGGCAAGCCTAAAAATAATCTTGAAAAATATATTATTGATAAAATTATTGTGAGTTGTGGAGTGATTTCATAAAAAGATGCCAACAAAAAAGCAAAAAATGATAGAAGGATTAAATTACACTCTTTTCTTTTTAAACGTCCTTTTTCAATAGTTTCACTCAGTATTGTGAAAAAAAAATGTTTATCTCACGAAACAACAATGACACTCACGTACAGCAGGTGAAATAAATGTCTCATGCGAGATGCGCATATTATATTTACACGTTGAAACTTGTTCAGGCAACTAAACTCTCATGAGACACTGTTTCACGAGATTATCTCTTGTATATCACGTATCTCATGCCTGTTTACACAATGAAATAAAAATTTTCCCGAGATTATTATTTCATGCGACAAAAATCTCATAAAATATTGTCATTGTGAATTCGCACCTTTACAATTGTTTGTTATTTCGTTATTTCAAAATGGAGTGCGTGAGAATGACTAAATATTTCGACGAAAACTAATATAAACAGTATTGTTTAATACTCTATTTTAAATATACGTTTATGTTGCTTCGCTTTTCGTTCATTCATAAAAAATATGAAAGTTACAAAACATCGATTACAAGGCAAAAATGCAAAAATATATAATTTAGTTGACGTCAATTTTTATAAAAATGACAAAATTTTTCATGTAATAGTTCAACATCGGGAGTATTTGAAATTGATTAAAAAACTTGTGCAAAGAGGATGTGATATAAATCACCAAAATATGATTGGTGAAACACCGCTGCACCTGTCTTTGATGGGTGGCGAACGTTTAAAAATTGTACAAGAACTATTACGGCATGGAGCCCTCGTCAATAAATTGAATAAAAATGAACAGAATGCGATTCACGTTGCTACATATGAAAACAGATCTGTAAATGTTATTAAAGAGTTGATAAAATACGGTTTCGATATTAACACCACAGATATATCAGGAAATACACCATTACATTATGCAATAGGACATGGAAATTTGCAAGTTGTAAAAGAATTGTTACACAGCGGGGCAGATGTAAATATACCAAATTATAATTTTCAAAATACTTCAGTGCATCATGCACTATATTACAATCATTCCAATGTTAACCAATATCCTTACAAAGATGTAACGCAAACCTGTTTAAATATTTTACGGGAGCTCTTTAAATGCGGTGCCTCTGTTGACTGCAAAAATACCTTTGCTCAAAGCCCCTTGTATTTTGCAATTTACAGTCGTATGTCTCCGGTAATAATAAAAGAATTGTTACACCAGGGCGCGAATGTTGCAGAAAAACAATCTGGAAATGACCTACTGAAATTAAGCATAGCTTGCAAATGTCATTATGAATCGATTGAAATGCTGCTAAAGCGTGGGGTTTCTGTCCACGGTAAAAGAGGGAGTAATTTAACAATTTTTGACTATACAATACCGGGAACAAATTATTTAGACAAGAAAAGACACAAAGAATTACTCGAAAAATATTGTTTGGTCGAACATGACGATATTGAATTATGTTCTGTGTGTACAAACATCAATAGTCGATTTGGCAAAATGTGTAAAAGAGAATTGAAAGAAATGCAAGCACACCACGTAGACGATGAAAATACCCTCTATGAATATGTGGTATGTAAAAACAACTATAGATACAGTAATTGTGTCAAAGACGTATTATCCGATGCAAATCTAATGGATAAGTATCCCCGATATTATGACGTTATTTGTGACAGATTAGAAACTAAGGATTATTTATTTCAAAAATTTTCTACTGGCTGTACCATAGACACGGAACTCAATTGTGAAAAAGATGTAAAGAAAAGTATACATTTAAATTCAGATTGTGTCTGGCAAATAGGTCAGTATTTGTTAAAGCATGATTTCAAGAGTTTTCTGATGGCATGTTTACCAAAAACAAGTTTCCTCGAAATATAAAATGTTTTTCATTATAATAAGTGTTTATATAATATTTTTTGTTATAAAAAGTCTTATACGATAAATATCCTTTTTATAGTTTGGTTAAATAATAAAAATATATGTTTACTAAAAAAATTACCTATATACAAAACCATTCTTTGATTATAAGTAAGTGTTGACAATAACATTAAAAAATTTCTGATTTTACATTTTCTGTAACGTAACTGCAATTAATTCTATTTTGCTAATCTGCTGACAATTCCAAAAAACAGTTATAAACTGACGGTTGCTCCACGTTTGATCCTGGTAACGATTTAGAATCTCTTGTTATATTTCCTGATTTTCTTGGTTATCGAGGCAGTCGTCATAAACGCATAACAGGTCAGTACCCGATCCTGGTACAACGAAATTTGTTATCTCTCTAGTTTCCAATTCAACATACGGTAAACGGTGCCTCCCACCACTTTATCATGACGTTGTAATCTGTCAAAGTATGAGTTTTCTGATGACAAAAACAAGTTTTCTCGAAATATAAAATGATTTACATTATAATAAATGTTTATATAATATTTTTGTAATAAAAAGTCTTGTACAATAAATATCACTTTTATATTTTGCCAAAAAAATAAAAATTTACAAAAATATATGTTTACTACAAAAGAAATAAAATTACGTATATACAAAACTATTCATTAATAAGTATAGACAATAACAATTACAAACAACAAAAAAATTAAAAATTATTCAAATATATCTGTATTGGCCTAATTATAATCATTGACAAAATTTTCTATGTCTTTAAGTGGCACCAAACCCGATTCGTCCCGGGAAAACATTGGCATATCCCTAAGCCGGTAATCGGTCCTCTTTGTTAATAGTAATATTGGCAATTTAATTTCCTCTTCTTTTAGTTGATAAAAAAAGAAACCCGTATTTTCGCAATAATAAAAACTGTTATAATATGACGGTGGCCCTACGTTTAATTGCGGTAACGATTTAAAATCCATAATTATATTACGTGATTTTTTTGGTAAGATGTCCTCCAATTTATCGGCACATTTTTTACAGGTAGAGCAAGATAAATAACAGTCGTTGAAGAATTTCCAGGCAAATTCGTAAACGGCTTCACATTTTCTGCAACACAACTGCAATGTATACATTTTTGAATCTCTAATGCACTTAACACGTCTTTGTCAAAAGCTGAATGGCTTCAAACTCTGAAAAAAAAATTGTCTAACATTTGATGATTTCCTAGGTGTAAACGCGTCGCTTTAATGTCTAGAGCGACAGGTGAACATCTTATAAAAGATAAATTTTCTAATTTTGAAAATAAAACTGTTTACCTTTTAAATTCAATAATTCTTTCCGCAAATTATAAACAGCTTAATTAGTCACGAGTACAAAAAACAAGTATGTCAAATGTTCACTTATATATACACTCTCACGGCCTTCATCTGAAATTGAATTTACATCTATTTTTACATGTATTCCAACATGTCCTTGCTTATTGCGCAATGCTTGTTTCATCTCCAAATTCCCCCGTATCGTGCCAATTTATTATATAAAGCTTCGAGTTATCCCAACATCGATGTACTTGTTTGTTTCACTAAACATGTTTGCGTTAGACGTACAAGGTTTCGTCATTGACGGAGTATTTATTTGCAAGGAAATTGCAATTTTAAATTTAAAAACTGAGAAATGTTACAAAGCATTTCTGAGATTACCAATCTCGAAAGAAGCTTTAGCTGCGAGGCAAATATTGGACGCGAACTATGCAACGAATTATGTTCATGGAATAAACTGGGAACAAGGAGGTGTATTTCGTTACGATGATCTTGGCCAAGAAATAAAAAAAATTATTGGAACTTCGAAAGTGTATGTTAATGGACAGGAGATAAAGAAATGGTTAAAAAATTTGGTCATTCTAGATGTTCTGGATATTAACTATAAGTACTGGTTGTCGGAATACGAAGATATGAAGAAACGGTATAGGTCATACCATTGCGGCCAGCATAAAAACAACCACCTACGATGTGCCAAGGAGAATGTTTATTTTTTTCTGGATATATTTATGGCAAAAAGAAATTTTTACAGATTATATATTTTTTTATTTAAAAATACCCCCCTCCTTCTTATTATAGCTTTTTTACACATGTTGTGCTAACGATTGTTAGCAGTTGATTTCAAATCTATATTTTTTTACAAGAAAATGTAAAGAAATGTGTATTTTGTTGGTATTTAAGTTTTACAATTGTTAGTGATTCTGGGACTGTGTCTGAAAATTATTAAATTTCAGACTGGAAAATGATCTAATTTTAAATGAATGCTATAGAAGTTTAAAAATAACGTTGTATAAATCCTGTGCCATAAAAGATTGTGAGAAATATGCTTTGAAATTGATATATTTTATATTTACTTCTTTAGCTGGACCTAACCCATCCATAGCTTTTCCTAAGATCTATTCTTATAAAATTTTCACGAACTCTCACAAATAGAACATGATTTATTAAGTAATTAAACGGTTGAAAAATTACACTCTTCGTTTAAACCTCCTTTTCAGTAACGCATTATTAGGAAAAAAACAAACTTTTATCTCACGTGACACTCACATGCAGCAGTGAAATAAATGTCCCATGCCACACTTTGAAACTTGTTCAGAGACATTGTTTCACGAGATTATCTCTTGTATATTACGTATCTCATGCCTGCTTCCATAATGAAATTAATTTTTTCTCGAGATTATTATTTAATGAGACAAAAATCTCAAGTTGAGGATTCGCACCTTTTGGGTACCATTATTTTCTAATTTTGTAGTTTCAAAAATGTAAATATCTTTTGGCAACTTGACGAAGAAATGCATTTTAAAATACATCTATTTCTACATGTATCCAACATGTTGTTGCTTATAGAAATGCTTTTTCATCTCCAAATTCCTATCGTGCCAGATACTAATAAAGTTTCGATTATCATGAGACTAAAATCTTTGCGTTAGACGTACAAGGTTTAGTCATTGACGGAGTTTTATTTGCAAGGAAATCAATTTAAATTTAAAAACCTGAGAAATGTGGACAAAGTATTTCTGAGATTACCAATCTCGAAAGAAGCTTTAACTGCGAGGCAAATATTGGACGCGAACTATGCAACGAATTATGTTCATGGAATAAACTGGGAACAAGGAGGTGTACCCACGATTGACTTGGCCAAGAAATAAAAAAAATTATTGGAACTTCGATCGAAATGGACAGGAGATAAAGAAATGGTTTTGGTCTTCTAGGTTCTGGATATTAACTATAAGTACTGGTTGCCGAATACGAAGATATAAAAACGGTATAGGTAACCATTGCGGCCAGCATAAAAACAACCACCTACGATGTGCCAAGGAGAATGTTTATTTTTTGGAATATTTATGGCAAAAAGAAATTTTTACAGATTATATATTTTTTATTTAAAATACCCCCTCCTTCTTATTAAGCTTTTTACACATGTTGTGCTAACGATGACTATATTTTTTTACAAGAAAATTAAAGAAATGGTATTTCGTTGGTATTTAAGTTTTACAATTGTTAGTGATTCTCACGAGATTTTAGTCTCCTTGTGGATACCGCTTATTATAAATGCCATTGCTCCGATCGAATTGTGTTTTTAATAAAAAATATAAATTGTAAAGATATTTAAAATGACGTTTGGTGGCCATAATGGCCATTTTATAAATATATATCAATAGGGGTACGGACGACCCCCTCGTGAACCACCATTCATAGGTACATATCCAACAGTTAGGATATGTACATTGGTAATATTTGGGGGTTTGATAGGGGGGTTGGATACACCCCAGTTAATCCTTATTGACATTTCACAGTACAAATATACGTTTATAAATTTTGGTTAAAGTTGAATATTCATCTGCGTATTGCCGTTTTTAAACTTTCATTCTACTAGTTTATTTTCCCATTTTCAATTTGCTTGCATTAATTATTAGTTTCTTTGAGTTTGAATAGAAAATTGACAAAGTTGCTTTGTAACTATTTTTCTTGCCTATTTCGATGAGGTAAATAAATAATATATGTATAATAAAAAATACAGTTATATTAGAGAAATATTTTTTTATTAAATTAAATAATCATGTCCTTATCCCATATAATTTGAAGACTATTAAATATTTCTTTTGGTAAATCATCTAGAGCGGGATTCATGCATGATCCAACATTTGTGTTTTTCAATTTCTCTGTGGAATCCTGTATGTCCAACATGTCAATGTCTAAATCATTATTAAAAAGAAAGTAGTCGAGGTCTCTTATCCAACTATCGGTAAGCAGCTCCCCTAGATCGTCTTCATGGCTATTAGACAATCTAGTTCGTCTTGGCAAGTATCCCCAATATGTCCAACATGTCAATGATATTAAAAAGGAAGTTGTCGAGGTCCCTATGTAAAGCTGATCGTCTGGGACGTTCAAAGTAATGGTGCGTGATGCTCACTAAAATGTGTGCCCGGAATGCTTCATTTTGTATGGTAACCATGGCTTCAATCACACCCTCACAAAATTGATTTTCGTACGACATCGCGTATAAAAGACACTAAAAAAATTATGTAAATTATTCTGTTGTAATAAAGTACAAGTTTAATTAAAGTTCTTTTATATATGTACTATTATTCTATATTATATATATATATATGTGGGGCTAATTATAATGCATACATTTTGATTGTTGTCTTAAATATATTACTACTTGTATTTCTACATCTAGATTTCAATTTATTATAACATTTTTACTACATCGGACATAATTAAATTTAATTATTTTTTGTGTTTCAAATATATTACTACTTGCATTCCTACATCCAGATCTTAATTTATTCTAATATTTACTATTTCGTAGATATCTGTACCCAGAGAAATTAATATACCATTAAATAATAACGAGTGAAAATTTTTCACATTTTTATAAAGATTGGAAACGATATAAATTATTTAAACAAAATCAAAACATTACTTTTTATAATTTATGCGTTAGCAATATTAAAATCTTATAATGAGATATATACATTGTTTAATTTATATTTTTTCCACATTTTCTACTTTATTACAATGTGTTTATCCTTTAATTGATTACATGTTGAACAATCAGCATTACTGGGGTGTTCCATCCGACAATATTTTTTCAACAATGTATTACTTTCAATTTTATGAATTAGAGATCCAAATTTTAACTTTTCTACTAAAATAAAACTAGTATCTCACTATATAAAGTAAAACTTAAAGAAGTATGTTCATATTAAGGTTAAAAATAAAACATACTATTACAAACTACATTTTATTAGTGTCTTTCGATATTTTCAAAAAATAAATATTACACCTAAGAATAAGAACAAGCCACAACGAAATTTTTAAAATCCTCTTTTGGTAAATACTCAGCTATGAGTTGAACGCAATCAGAATTTAAGGTCACAGTTTTATTCGTTCGGTTTCCAGCGTCCGAGTTTATGATTATAGTACAACTAACATCTCTATGTTTCAAGAATAAATATTTTTTAGTTTCCAGTTTGTTGTAAATAACATCATAATAAAT
Source organism: Octodonta nipae (assembly GCA_034190945.1). Classification (NCBI taxonomy): domain Eukaryota; kingdom Metazoa; phylum Arthropoda; class Insecta; order Coleoptera; family Chrysomelidae; genus Octodonta; species Octodonta nipae. Next base: position 78,169,017 of record CM067218.1, on the reverse strand, counting down.
TGGAAATTTAAGGTTTAATGTTACATCGTCTAATACGTCGTGTTGCCAGTCCAAATATGTTGTATATTCTAAATTGTCAATTATACAGTCGTATAGCGTAACCGTTTCATTTATAAAAATCTTTTTTATTTTCTCCAGTTCTTGTTTACACATGTCAGCATTTTCTCCACTAAAAAGTGTACATACACAACAATCATCGTCACTGCAATGTTCAATAAAACAATATTTTTCTAACAATTTTTTTCGCATAATATTAGAATTATCGTTTACGATTTTCGGCAAAATTCCATCCCGAACTTGATGAACCAACGATCCGTAATTTAATAGTGTTTCCATCATAATTAATGGTTTGTTATAAGACAAAGTCCAATTTAGAGGCGTCAATCCAAATTTAGTTTCTTGGTCAAAAAATGCTCCATGTTCATAAAATGATGTGATAATTTTTAGAAAAGTATAATTATATAAATAATATAGATAATTATTGAAAAACTTATACGGCGGTGTTTCTTCCTCCCTGTTTTTTGCATTAACGTCTGCCCCACTTTTTAATAATGCAACGGTGTTTCACCAAAATCATCTACCTTGTTGGGATCGGCGCCATGCTGTAGAAGTAAATTTACTATTTCGAAACATATTTCTTTTTTTGCGGCCAAGTATAGGGGTGTTTTTCCGACTATATTTTGGCAATTAACGTCGAATTTTGCTTCAATTACCGTTCGAGCAAATTTGAAATAATTTTTCGTTCGAACCGCGTAATGTAAAACAGTTTGTTTGTTGTGTCCAATGTCATAAATTGATGCTCCGTACTTTATTAATTGTTCAACCACTTGAACATTTTTATTTAATTTGAGTGTATATAACAGGGGTGTATCACCACTCCTACTTTTGTAATTCACCAAACTACTATTTTCTGAAATTATTTTTCTGATTTCGCAGATCCATTATGCATGGCTACGTGTATTACATTTGGTTTGCTGTTTACATTCATAATTACAAAAATGTGCTCGCTTTACTTCGCAGCAACCAAGCTTTACACAATACAATTTTTTATTCGAATTACCTACAGAGAAGCAAAAGTTTTAGTGAAATGTAGGTGTACTGCAATCCGTTATATATTCGCCCGTTGCCAATTATAATGCATGCAATTTGATTGTCGTTTCAATATTACATGTATTTCTACATCTCAATATAACATTTTAATCACGAATGTAATTAAACGTTGTATCTACTTTTTTTGTCTATATTTTAATTGTTAATTTGTTAACTAACATTATGATAAGTATAAATGTGTTTAATTATATTTTCCAGTTTATTGTTTCAATGTGTCCATCCTTTAATTCCACAAGCTGTATTTTCATTTACAGATTTAAAATGTTAAATTCTTACAAAATATATTAAAAATAAAAAACTTGCGAGTCCAGATCTATATCATCAACATCATCCGGTATCTCTGTCATATTGGAGCACTTGTACCGACTTTTCTTCATTGGCGGTTCAAAACTGGAATCTTCCACGGATGGACCAGGTTCGGAATCTCTCTTGGGTGTTGCACATAGCACTTTGTATATTTTAAGGATATTTTCCACATTAAAAGTCGTACCCGAATTTGGTTTCATCACCGTCTCCCATATCGATAGACTACCTTCGTTCAGAGACAAGTCGATAAATAAATAGATACCATCAGTGCAGTGGGCATATGAACCCCAGAAACTATCGGTATCATCATTTCCAAGATCTGTATAATAGGCAAACGCGTTTTCCAGATAATTTATAAACTTGTTAAAACTCTCTTCTGTGAGGTCTATTAGCGTTTCTTTAGTTTGAAGTGTGACCGAACTACTAGTATTGATGGTAATTTTAACAACTTCAGGAACCTCGTAATAGCCAACTTGCGGATTTAATTTCCCACTTGGATACATTGTCGCGACTGGTGATGTTTTTAACTAACACCGAAGAACTAACATTTTGCTTCGTTTAAGCGTTTATTAAATAACTGTCTCTGTTCCACACCTCCTCGAGACTTTTGTAAATTTCTTCGGCTAAAGAACGCGAGAGAGTGGGACCCTTCGTACAGGATGTAACGTCACTTGATGGGATTTGGAGATATTTTTTCATCAATTCCTCGATGGAATCTTGTATGGACATATCCAACACGTCAATATCTACAGGAACGTTGACGATAAAGTCATCATCGAAGAGGCGCTCGTCTTCAAGATCGCTATCATACACCAACAAACCATCGAACGGCAGTTCGTTGTCGATATCGCCAATTAAGTCACTCGGGGTGCTTTGCGGATATTGTTTTATCAATACTTCAACCGAATTTTGCACGGACATGTCAGACACGTTAACATCTATAGAAACATCATTAAATAACAGCTCGTTCTCGACATCGCCTTGGTAGACATTTTGAACAGCATAGAGTAGCTTGTCTTGGCCGAACAATACAAAATTTTGTGTGGCACGGGATCCATTGTGTAAACGAGCCACGTCTTCAATCACACCCTCGTACAACATGACCATGTATTTGTCACTGAACTTTTAAAAGTAATTTATGCCAACTGTTAATTTCTACATTAGTTCTCAATTTATTATTTAGATCACAAGTCTTTTTTGTTTGGATAATAATTTTAAATTGATTATTAGAGTACCTGTACTGCTTTTTATTAGTTGGCGTTTAGAGGACCGGAACCCCGCAAGCTGATTTCGTATTTGGAATATTTTTCGGGTGTCGTATACAGCAAGCTGTGTATTTTGAGGATATTTTCCATATTAAAAGTCATACCTAACTTTGGCTTCATCACCACCTTCCAAATAGACAGTCTACCTTCGTTCGGACACAAGTCGATAAATAAATAGATACCATCGGTGCAGTGGGCATATGAACCCCAGAAATTATCAGGATCGTGTTACCGGGAATCAGTATAGTAGGTAAAGGCGTTTTCCAGATAATTCTTAAACTTATTGAAACTCTCTTCTGTGAGGTGTAATGACGTCTCTATAGTTTTAAGCGTGACCGAACTACTGTTGTCGATGGTAATTTTTACTACTTCGGGAACCTCGTAATAACCAACTTGTGGATTTAATTTAGCACTTGGATTCATTATTGGTACTGGTGTTATTTATACTTCAACAAACACCGAATAACTAACATTTTGCTTGGTTTAATACATTATTAATTCAGCTCGCGGGCCGGCTGACTTTCACCCTACCAGATTATTGAATATAAAAAATACCAGATATTGTTTTTGCGTAAATGGAAGCCTAAAAGTCAGATAAAAAAAATGTCAGATGTGGGATTCGAACCCACGCTCCCTCTCGGGAACTGGAGTTTAAGTCCAGCGCCTTTGACCGCTCGGCCAATCTGACACAATAATTGCTATATATGTTATAATAATTTTTATATTGTTTTGTGTGAAAATAATCTTTTATTTACATATTTAGTGTACAAACAAAGAGGAGTATCTCCATGTGATCGGTTTACCATTTATTTTAATTGAAATTGTATTCAATCTCTATATTTTTATAATGGAATTTGGAAGTAAATGAACTTCGTATAAGATTGAATTTACATCTATTTTTACATGTATTTCAACATGTCATTGCTTAAGCGTAATGCTTGTTTCATCACCAAATTCCCTATAATTTACTATATAAGGCTTCGAGTTATCCTAACATCGATGTACTTGTTTGTTTCAGCAAACATGTTCGCATTAGATGTACAAGGCTTTGTAATCGACGGGCAATTTCTTTGCAAGGAAATTGCAATTTTAAATTTACAAACTGAGAAATGTTACAGGGCATTTCTGAGATTACCGACCAACAAGGAAGCTTTAAATGCAAGTCAAATATTTGATGTGTACTATGCAACGCAATATATTCATGGCATAAACTGGGAACGAGGAGGTATAGTTCGTTACCAGAATCTTGGCGAAGAAATGATTGTCGGAACTTCGAAAGTGTATGTTATGGGACGAGAGATATTGACATGGTTAAAAAATTTGGACATTCTAAATACTGTGGATATTAACTATAAATACTGGTTGCCCGAATACGAAGATTTCAAGAAACTCTACAGGTCATACCATTGCGGCCAGCACCGAAACAACCATTTGAGATGTGCCAAAGAAAATGTTTATTTTATGTGGATATATTTTTGGCAAAAAGAAATTTTTACAGATTATATATTTTTTTATTTTAAATACACCCTCTTCCGATTATAGTCGAGATTGCTAGCGATTGATTTCAAATCTATAAAAAAAATTATTTTATAAAAATCATGTTTTAATTCGAATTTTTATTTTAAAACATGGATCAAGAAAAAAGAATTGTTGAACTAAATTCTACAAATGTTGTAATTGATATTCAAATGAATTAATTCAAGATTTTATGGTAATTTAAGTTTTTATGGTAGACAATAATTCTACTTTTCAATTTTAGTAGTTTCTAAGAAAGTAGTGTGTCAAAACGTTTTTTGACAAAAAGTTGACTTCATAGAATGTGATAACTCTTGGGATATTAAACAGTTTTATGAAAATATTTTAGTAGAAAATCCTCAAATTAAGTTGTACTGCTACGAAAATATGAATTGGTTGTTTTGTAGTGAATGTATGAAACAGAACGAATGCCGAATCATTGAATTAATGGTGTATTAAAGTGCAGGAAAATTAATATACACCATTTGTAATCTTTGAGTACCATTATTTTCTAGTTTGTTAGTTTCATAAAATGTAAATTTTCAGAGAATAATCTTTTGGCAACTTGGCACGAAGAAATGCATTTAAAAATTACTGGTATATTTTAAAATGCTATGCTAAACATGATTTAAGGAGGGGTATGAGAAATACTTGTAAATAAAGAAGGACTCGCTTCTAATTCTTCAAAGTATTACTTTACTATACACATTTTTCGTGTATTGCGATCATGCAATCAAAAAAAGATGATCGTGAAATATGTCCCTATGATGCACATCATAAGGTACAAAAAAACGTATTGGAAGACATATTTTAGAATGTGGAAAAAATTATCCGCATCTAAAAAGATGTCAGTTTAATATGAGACATGTAATTCCGGAAGATAAACTGATAATGGAGAAAAGGGACGATATTATAACTTTGAGGAAATTCCCCATTTATAATATGAATCTAGGAACCGCGCTTTAAAATGGAAATCTAACAACAAAAGTGAATCCCTGTGCTTACGATAAGGAAAGTCAAGAAGACATAAATTATCTAAAAAATAGAGGATATGAGATTTCAAAATAGTGAATGAGTTTGATTTTGATATATATGTTATAATAATTTTTATATTGTGTTTAAAAAATAAATAAATTATAGAAAAAAATAATCTTTTATTTACATATTTAGTGTACAAACATTTGTTGCAATTTTCTTTTATTTCTAATTGTAATCAAATTGAATAATGAATTGAGAAAAATGAAATGATGTAACGTAAATTGTGTAATTATGTATCGTACGAATTCTTGATAAGAGGAAATTCCGAATCTAGGAACCGCGCTTTAAAAATTCGTTTCATGTGCTTACCATCCAAGACGGGTTAATATGGTCTTTAAAACGCACCCTGTCAACAGCGTATTGTTGCCAAGGACCAATTCTTGCTTTCTGATAGGCGTAGGACCACATTATCATCGGATGGACTTGACATAATTCGGTATTTTCCACAAACTTGACCTTTTTCCTAGGCACAACTGGTGGTGAAGAGTCCTCCTCATCTTTCATTAGAATTCATCGTCTTCCTGGGAATTATCAGAAAATTCAACATCATCAGTATCACTTTCGAAAACTATAAAACTATCCTCAGAATCAGCTGCAGAAATTGTTCTTTCTCTTCTGAATCTTTTGTAATATTACAGGGTGATGATGAAATAATATTCTTCAAAGGGGGATCTACATCATCTGTTTCGATATTAATCTCAAGATCATCCTGTTCTGAGGATTTATGTAGCAAGTCAACAAGTCGTAGAGGATATGACCTCTTAGGACTCATACTTACATCAAATGAATTATTTGAATGACTTTGAAGTTCTAGATCGACTTCCATCATTTCAGTAATATCGTTTTTTATACTTTTCTCAAAATTTGTATGATGTGTATGCCCTTTTCTATCTTTATATAAGACATAAATTCATTTACTGAAAGAAATAGAGGAAATGAGATTTCAAAATAGTGAATAATTTTAATTTTGCTATATATGTTATAATTTTTTATATTATTTTGTGTTTAAAAAAATAAATAAATTATAGAAAAAAATAACCTTTTACTTACATATTTAGTGTACAAACAAACAACAAACAAAGAGGAGTATTTTCATCTGATCGGTTTAACATTTGTTTTAATTAAAATTGTATTCAATCTCTATATTTTATAATGGAATTTGGAAGTAAATGAACTTCGTATAATTACATCTATTTTTACATGTAATTCCAACATGTCGTTGCTTATCACGCAATGCTTGTTTCATCTCCAAATTCCCCGTATCATGCCAATTTACTATATAAAACTTCGAGTTATCCTAACATCGATGTACTTGTTTGTTTCACTAAACATGTTTGCGTTAGACGTACAAGGTTTCGTCATTGGCGGAATATTTATTTGCAAGGAAATTGCAATTTTAAATTTAAAAACTGAGAAATGTTACAGGGCATTTCTGAGATTACCAATCTCCAAAGAAGTTTTAACTACAAGGCAAATATTGGACGCGAACTATGCAACGAATTATGTTCATGGAATAAACTGGAAACAAGGAGGTGTATTTCGTTACGATAATCTTGGCCAAGAAATGAAAAAAAATATTGGAACTTCGAAAGTGTATGTTAATAGACAGGAGATAAAGAAATGGTTAAAAAATTTGGTCATTCTAGATGTTCTGGATATTAACTATAAGTACTGGTTGCCGGAATACGAAGATTTTAAAAAACATTATAGGTCATACCATTGCGGCGAGCACGAAAATAACCACCTATGATGTGCCAAGGAGAATGTTTATTTTATGTATAGTTATTTATGGCAAAAATAAATTTTTACAATTATATATTTTTTTATTTAAAAATACCCTTCCCTCCCCAATCTCCAATTATAATTGAGATGATATTTTTATTTTAAAATATGGATAAAAAAGAATTGTTGAACTAAATTCTATGAATGTTGTAATTTAAATTCAAATGAATTAATTCAAGATTTTATTTTATGATAATTATACAAGACAATAATTCTACTTTCCAATTTTAGTAGTTTCTAATGCATGCAATACACATTGTCCGAGCTTAGCCTAACGCGAGCGTAGTCAGATTAATACAAGGCAAGTGATAGCGGTTGACTTACCTCGGCCAACTAGGCGAGCGACACTGAGCAACAGCAAAATAATGCAAATATACCTGTCTACACCTATTGGTGTTCACTCAACGACGCTTGGCCAACGTGTATTGCAGGCTTGAAAAAGTAGTGTGTTGAAACGTTTTTCGACAAAAAGTTGACTCCATGGATTGTGATAACTCTTGGGATATTGAACAGTTGTATGAAAATGTTTTAGTAGACAATTCTCAAATTAATTTGTACTGCTACGAAAATATGAATTGGTTGTTTTGTAGTGAATGTATGGAACAGAACGAATGCCGAATCAATGAATTAATGGTGTATTGTATAAAGTGCAGGAAAATTACTGTACACCATTTGTAATCTTTGGGTACCATTATTTTCTAGTTTTGTAGTTTCATAAAATGTAAATTTTCAGAGAATAATCTTTTGGCAACTTGACGAAGAAATGCATTTAACTTGCTTGTATTACTTTATTTATATTTTGTATCGTGATTATGCAGGGAACGAATAAGATTTCCAAATTTGGACACAAAGAAAAACTGCAATAAATGAGGAAAGTCAAGAAGACATAAATTATTTACTAAAAGAAATAGAGGATATGAGATTTCAAAATAGTGAATAGGTTTGATTTTGCTATATATTATAATAATTTTTCTATTGTTTTGTGTTTAAAAAATAAACAAAATAAAAAAAATCTTTTATTTACATATTTAGTACACAAACAATTAAATTTCACAATGGTTGGTGATTCAATGTACATTTAACGGTTTAATTGAAATACATTGTTTAACAATAATAAAATTTTATGATTAAATATTTTTTATTGTTAATCTGTTATAAATAACATCATAATAAATTTGATATTTAAATGTTAAATCGTCAAGTATGTTGTTGTATTGCCCATTTAAAGATTTTGCTTGTTCTAAATTGTTAATTACAAAATCATACAGCGTAACTGTTTCGTTTAAAAAATTTGTCTTCATCTTTTCTAATTCTTTTTTACAACTTTCAACGTGTTTACCGTTTAATTGACAACACATAAAACAATCATCTTTGCTGGGGTGTTCGATAAGACAATATTTTTCAAGCAATTCTTTTCTTTCTATATTAGTAAAATCGGAAACAATATGCATAATTGTTATAAAAATACTACTTTTAATTTTATGAATTAGGGACCCATATTTTAACATTTGTTCTAGTACAACTATAGGCGCCATATAACGTAAACCAAGACTCAGAGGATTATCTCCATATACATCTTGTTGGTTAAAAAGCGCTCCGTGTTCAGCAAATGACGAAATAATTTTTAGAGATGTCTCTATAGGTCGCAGCCGTAATCAAAAACGGAATGTAATAGCGTTCTGTGCTCTGAATTAATGGCATTGACATCAACATTTCTTTTTAATAAGCTTTCTAGTATTTTAATGTCCTTGTGTATGGTTGCAGAACGCAATATTGTAAAAGTATTTTCACCCAGAGAAACTAGCGCACCCTTAAGTAACAACAAGTGAAAATTTTCAGTATGGTTCAATTTTACTGCTCTACATAATGGTGTGTCACCGTAATTATCTGATATGTTAATATCGGCGCCACATTGTATAAGTAATTTCACAATTTCTACACAATCTGCTATATGCAGAGGTGTTTCTCCCGTCTTGTCTTGACAGTTTATGTCCAATCCTTGTTCAATTAGTTTGCGAACAAAATTAAAATATTTCTTATGACAAACGGCATAATGCAGAGCAGTCTTTTTTTCCTTTGAAACGTCATAAATTGATGCTCCGTGCTTTAGTAGTTCGTCAACTATCCGCAAACTCTTGCCAATGTTTAAGGTCCAGAATAGCGGCGTCTCACCGCAACTACTCGACATATTAATGTTGGCTCCGTTCTGTACAAGCAATTTCACAATTTCTGCAGAATTTTGAGCAACTTCGTGTAGTGCTGCTTTTTTTCCCAGTTTTGATAATTTATATCCAAGCCTTGTTGAATTAGTTGATGGACATATTTGAAATACTTTTTGTAACGAACAGCATAATGCAAAGTAGTGTGTCTATAGTCCGAAACGTCATATATTGATGCTCCATGTTTTATTAGTTCTTCAATTATACCCATGTCTTTTCCCAATTTTAAAGCACGCAATAGGGCGGTCTCTCCATATTTATTTTTGTAATAAATTAGTGAATTATTTTTTGTATTAATTTTCGAATAGGTAGCAAAGAACTCCCATTCCATCTCCGTATAGCCCCATGCAGCAATTTCCCGTGGTGGTTTGTATTCATATTATCACCCTCGTATATTTCAAAATAAAGATATTTTTACGGTTCGCATCCAAGTACACTTAAAATCAACCGTACGATATATAAATACAAGTGAATTTAACTAAATGTACCCCAATAATTTTTAAGTGGGGATATATATTATTGTCCTTTCAGCCAAATTATAATTGGATAAAAGAGAGGTACAGAAAATAATTTTCTATAAAAACATAATTGTAATTTGTAAATCAATATATATTACTTAATAAACTAACAATATTACTTTAAGTGAAATACATTAGAGGTACAGGCCATATAGAAATTTTTAAATCCACTGTCGTTAAATAATCGGCAATGTGTCGAATATAATATGAATGTAAAGTTACGGGTTTGTTCGCTTGATTTTTGGCATCCAAATTCTTAAGGACGGTACAACTAATATTTTCATATTTCAAAAGTAAATACTTTTTCGTTTCTAACTTGTTATAAATAACATCTGAATAAATGGGATATTTTAAAGTCGCATCGTCAAGCACATCGTTGTATTGCACGTCTAAATATTGCCCATAGTCTAAGTTTTTGATTATACAATTGTAGACTGTAATTGTTTCGTTTATAAAATTCCTTTTCATCTTCTCAAGTTCTCTTTTGCATGCTTCAACGTGTTTGCCTTTTAATTGATTACATATAACACAATTGTCATTACTGGAATGTTCAATTAAACAATATTTTTCTAATAATTCTTTTCTTTTTACATCATTTTTTACACCGTCTGAAAATAAACGGTTTCCAATTTTATGAATTAACGATCCACATTTTAAAAAAGTTTCCAATATGATTAAAGGTGTATTAAAATTCAAAATATGACATAAAGGAGTACGATTACGTCCATTTTCTTTATTAAAACACGCTCCATATTCAGAAAATAATGTAATAATTTTTAGAAAAGGTGTTTATATTCTTCGTGGGGAGAATCGTTGAGAACGTGTAGTGGTGTTGAGAGTTCTGTATTAATTGCGTTAACATCTACACCCCTTTTCAGTAAAGTTTCTATAATTTCAATATTTCTATTACCCGTTGCATAATGTAACATTTCGTGAGCATTTTTACCTAAAAATATTGATGCACCGTTGGATACTAACGTGTGAAAATTTTCCGTGCAGTCAAATAATACCGCAATCTGTAACGGGGTCGTATTAAAACTGTCTAACGTGTTAACATCGGCACCGTGTTGTATAAGTAATTTCACAATTTCTACACCATTTTTGTTTGCAGCTGCTATATGTAAAGGTGTTTGTCCGGACAAATCTTGATAGTTTGTGTCCAATCCTAATTGAATTAGTTTACTAGTAAATTTTAAATACTCTATATGACGAGCGGCATAATGTAGAGCAGTTTTCTTGTCTTTTGAAACGTTATAAATTGAAGCCCCATACTTTACAGTTCTTCAACTATTGGCACGTTATCTCCTGTGTTTAAAGCATGCATTAGCGGTGTTTGATTAAAGTTATCTACTGCATTAACGGTGGAGCCAAATTGTAAGAGTAATTGGACCATTTTCACAGAATATTCATCAGCTATATGTAATGGCGTTTGCCCCATCGCATCTTGACAGTTTACGTTCAATCCCTGTTGAATTAATTCACCAATAAATTTGAAATACTTTACATCGTAAACAGCATAATGCAAAGCGGTGAATCCATTGTTTGAAATGTTATAGATTGATGCTCCGTAATTTAGTAATTCTTTGATTATTTGCATGTCTTTTCCCAATTTTAAAGCATGCAATAGAGGTGTCTCTCCAAACGCATTTTTATAATGAATTAGCGAATTGTTTTTTTCTAATAATTTTCGAATAGGTTTCAAAGAACTGCCATCTAATTTCAGTATGGCCAAATGCAGTAATACCTCGTTGTGGTTTGTATTAATTTTACAAAAAAAAAACGGTTTTGTGAATTGAAGGAAACGCTCCCGATTGTTTACAATACATGTGAAATTAGAATTATATTCCATATTTAAATACAAGACAATTTAATTCAGGCTTGAAATTTTGCAAGTGGGGGTATTTGTTGCACACACCCATTTCTTGTTTGAGTAAATGTATTACGATGGCGTTAAAAAAACTTTTTAATTTACACTTTGACGCTGGTTTTCATGTGGAGTTTTATATTTGAAATTGTGCATACCGACAACACTTGTTTCATATCATCCAAGAAAATCAATTTCAGAGAAGTGCCAAAAAATATGGAAACGTCTAATGGCAAAAATCCATAAGACATTACACATTTAAAAGTTTTTATTTACCAATGTGTAATTCTTTATTTCAAATAATTTGTGATTCATAAAAGTATATGTATTACATATACTTGTAATTTTACATAAATTAATTTCTTACTATTCTTTTCAAAATTGCCTCATATGAGACAATATCTATATAAATGTATCCCCGTTCTATGTGTGATAAGTATTTGTGTAATGTGCTGTCTATCGATACGTAAAATGTATTTCGAGCAAAAAAAGTGCAAATTGTGTTCACGATGCGGTCAGGGCATGAGTTTGGTTGTCTTGGAAGAAGCTCTACTGACCAGTTAAATTTATCCAAATGGAATTAGATCATTTCGACGACAAAAACAATGGATTATTTGTGAAGAATGTCAAAAAAACATCGAGCAAGCTTTCCATTTTAAATATTGCCTTATAAACACCGAAAGTTGTATTACGTTACCCTGCGTGTCTGTAGACAACGCCACAAAAGTTTACATAAATATGTTGTTTGATGACATTGACCTATGTCGATTGTGCAAAAATTGTGTTGACGACGTGTCTACCGTCTCTTTATCGAAATCCTTAAAGATGATTGTACTTGCAAGGTATTTCAGAGACATATTCCACAGATTGATTACAAATTACGGGAATCCCATCGTTTGTAACGCTTGCCACATTCTTTATATTCCTTTTCGACATTGGTGGCTCGTTGGTGGACAGCAAAAGATCAAAGAGACCGCGACGAAAACTGGAATAAAGAATTGACAATCTCGAAGTGAAAACGGTAAATTAACCGATTCCGATATAAACTTTCCTACCATTTGATAAACTTTAATGATGAAATCGTAAATCCCGGTGAATGTGTTTCTTTGGCGAGCAGTAATATCAAGAAGGAAGATAAAGACGAAAAATTCAAGGATGTACAGTTGAAAAATGAAGAACTCGACATCAAGTTTGAAGAATATGAAAGTCCACAAATTTATGATGTTCATAGCAAAGTCGAAACTTTCAAATGCAGGGATTGTTCTTACGTTGCAAAATATAAAGGCAATTTAAGAAATCAAAGAGACCGCGACGAAAACTAGAATAAAGGAATTGACAATCTCGAAGTGAAAAACGGTAAATTAACCGATTCCGATATAAACTTTCCTACCAATTTGATAAACTTTAATGATGAAATCGTAAATCCCGGTGAATGTGTTTCTTTGGCGAGCAGTATATCAAGAAGGAAGATAAAGACGAAAATTCAAGGATGTACAGTTGAAAAATGAAAAACTCGACATCAAGTTTGAAGAATATGAAAGTCCACAAATTTATGATGTTCATAGCAAAGTCGAACTTTCAATGCAGGGATTGTTCTTACGTTGCAAAATATAAAGGCAATTAAGAAAACATTTTTTGAAACACAAAAACCATAGCGAAGTCAAAACTTTCAAGTGTCCAGATTGTTCTTACGTCACAAATATAAAAACATTTAACAAACATTTTTGACACATAAAAACTATAGCGAAGTCAAACTTTGAAGTGCCCGATTGTTCTTACTTCACAAAATAAAGCGATTTAACAAAACATTTTTGATTACACAAAACCATAGCGAGGTCAAAACTTTCAAGTGCCCGATTGTTCTACTCCACAAATATAAAAGCGATTTA